>ML996212.1:0-107278 GCA_010093805.1 Polyplosphaeria fusca
CGGGGACGCAAGCAGGACATTCGCCGTAGGTATATTGCTCAGGGAGGAGCTCTACAGGCGCAGGCAGGCCAGCAGCTAGTAGAGCAGCTCGATAATGTGGTGTCGGAGGTAGCGCAGGGCGGGGTCTCTCCAGTGCGGCAGCGCGCACCACCAACATGCTCGAAGTGCCATATCCAAGGGCATAACAGGCGTCAATGTACTACTAGCTAAGAAGCTAACTCTTAATTTCTAGCTTAATTGATTTTGTTGTTGTGGCGCCGTCGGCCAAAAAGCGCGCTCGATTTTGGTGGGGTGCGCAGCTCACTGGGGTGCGCAGCTCACTGGTGAAACACGTTATGCCAAGGGAGCAACGTCGTCACGTTTCTTCTCTCGCCTCGACATGCCCGGTCCGCCTCGTATTCCTGTCGTCGCCATTTCGGGAAGTCACGACGTGCAACTGCACACCCCGCAACCGTAATACATGACCAACGCCATGCCCGCACCTCGTACAGGACGAGGACCAGTCGTCGTATATGTACTCCCTGCCCTTTCTCTCGCATTTCCAGTCCTTTCATCATCGTCCCTGCTCACCTTTACCCATCGCGTCATCTCCATCCTGCGTGTGACCCAAGCTGTCATGTCATACAGCCACCCGACCTAGAACAGCAAAATGTCGGTCGTCAGGCGCGTCTTGTCTCAAGGGCCTCCATCAGCGAGAGAGCGCCATGCTTATATCTTTTCCTAAGCCTCATGGTTCCTGCCCATCAGACCCAGTCGCAATGTCCAAGCTGGTCCCGCGCGGTAGTCCTGCCACGCTCCTGAAACCTCTGCGCACGTCGCTTGTAGAAGTAGGCGACGGAATGAGAAGCACGTCTGTCAAAGGCCAGGATGACAAAGCCAGAGTCGGCGCGCGGCATGCTCAGCGACACTGTGACAATGAGACGCAGCTGCTGTCTAGGACTGGCGCGACCACAGCAAACATGACCCATTTTTCTTTGGCAACTCAAAGATGCGTCACAGACCACTCAGAAGAATTGCCACAGGTTTGGTTGACCATGCTCCATACACTACAGCATCTCTGTTGGAAGTTTCGTACTAAACACAACCAGAATACTGTTTCTTCTGCGAAGATCCTCACTCGTACGGCTCCTACGCCCCGGCCATAATCGACTTACGCAAGCACGCATAAAAGCCTTTGCATTCAAAAGGCACACCCGTACTCTGTTTGCCACCTCTACTCGTTCAGCCATACTGGCCTCTGTCATGGCGGCGGGTCTGCATTCACTCCCCAACGAGCTCATTCTCCAAATAGCAGACTATCTCGCCTGCGACGCCACCTTTGCGTTGAGGCTTTCCACCAGGGGATTACACTCGATCATACGCGATGACGAAGAACGCTCCGAATGTGCGCGAAGAGCCATCCTCGATTACAAAAGATCCCCAGAACCCCCAAAATCCAAGTCGATGCGCTGTCTGCGCTGCAAGCAAAGATATGCTGCCTCGCAGTTTACCTCCTCGGCTCATGCAGCCTGCATTCCGCCTACCGCTGTTCGCGAGCTCTTCACATTACCTCTACGTTTCTGCCCCGGCCACCTATGTCATCTCACACCAATTGTGAAAACCGGACTCGACGGGAAGAATGGATGGAGAAGCTGCATGGGAAAGATTTGCATGCACTGCGGCGACGCATGGGATGGCGAACACATCCAGAACACAACGAACCACACCAGCAAGTCTGGATTATGCTACGTCCGTTGTAAAAGCTGCCCAATCGTGCCGATTAGATTGTACATTCGCTTCTTGAAGGATGGCGAAGAGATCAAGCAATATAAGTTCTTCCGAGAAGCTGCAGGAGGGCTTCGCGTCAAAGAAACATACGCAGACGGTGAGTTGACGTCCACGTAGGGCTGAAACTTTGCGGCTCGTTCCACGAAGCTAATATATTCACTGCAGGCCACACCGATAGTGTCCCGATCCAGTTCGAGATGTAGTTTCAATCAGGGCCAAGTTACGGACACGAGCAAGGGTGGATGCTTGCAGAGCGCATAGATGCTTCTGACATGTGGATTCCTCACCAATACATGTACAGTGCAAATGCATCAGAGACGGCCAACCGTGACTTCAAAGTCATGAATGACACGTGATGCGGAGGTGCACATTCAGTGACGTTAGCCACTGGCGCTAAAGTGTCAATACATATCAGAAAAAGGGCGCATTCATACTCGGCGAGGGACGTAATTGGATGCCAGTCGCTTGCTGAGTCCAAGACTCTCACTGCACGCTATCCTGGCCAAGAGAGGTAGATCTTTCGAGCATGCATCTGCGACTGGGTATGGCACGTGCACACTCCAATTCCCATGCCACTCTGCACCATGCACACAACTGTCACATGGCTTTGTCCAAGTGGGTATCATTCAATCTCATATGGCGGCGCCGTCCTAATCGTCACGTCCTACTCTTCCCGCTAGCGCCCTCAGCAGTCTCCTCGTCGCCCCTCCACCCCTCCACTTCCCTCCTCCTGGCCTCTGCTTCCCACTGCCACACGCGCCCAAAGGCCCACCATTGCGCGCCCATCAGCATCATGGCCACAGCTGCCCCGGCCATATGCGCCACGGCGAGTCCCGCCCGACACTGCTCCACCCACGCAGGGTCCCACGCCCGCCCGAGATCGCGACACGCCGTGTCGGGGCTGAGCCGCACATTCGGTATAAAGGGCAATATCGCATCGATGCGGAGCGGGAGGAAGAAATTGAGCAGCGCAAGCGAGAGGTACGACAGCATGGTGCCATGGACGGCCATATAAATGTCGATGAGCCTGGATTTCATCTGCTGCCACATCAGCTCCGGTCCAATGCATCCCACGTCGGCTCAGATGCAACAACGCCACATGGTCTCAAGCTATCTAACAACGTACCTTGACGACGCCAACAAAGCCACACACACTCGCTCCCAGCGCGCCGCAATTCGCGACCAGAAACACGACGGGCGCGCGCCGTATATCCGCCGTCGAGACCCAATTCGTTGACGATGTGAGGGAGAAGTGGAGGAGTGAGAGGAGGACAAAGGCATGCGTCACCAGTGACAAGCACGGCAGCAGCACGGCAACGGGGCTACAGGACTTTGAATCAGCATTCTGCGCCTCATTGTAGGATCCGCTGCTGCCGACCGCCGCCCCGAACGAGGCGGGGAGCTTTTCGGGGTACGTACCGGCCCTGCAGCGCGCGAGTTCGCGCTGCCACCATGAGAAAGAAGAAGACGTCGATGGATGTAGAGGCGCAGAGACGAGCGAGCAGACGTATGTGTCTACTACGTAGTAGAGGTTATTGTGCAGCGGGGGAGCTTCTCGATGTGTATGCAGGCAGCTTGTTTATCCCTCACAGATCTTCGTCTCAAGCACGGCCCCCGCGATCCCAGGCGTCATGTACTGAGAATGCCAATCAAAAACGAAGAAACGATAACGTCCTGCGTGGGTTCGTGCCTCGAGCCGTCAAGGCGAGATTTTTGGGTAACTAGCAGGTGCAGAGTTCGGATAGATACAAGTACATGGCCAGCAGGTAATCAAATGGGATGGCCAGAGGACTTCTTTGTAATCGCCGTCCCGCAGCCTTCCGGTCCCGCCCATACATAGCACACCATGCCATGTCATCAAAGCAAGGTGCAGCATTAGCAATCGTAGCCGCGCCCGCCCGCCGTGTTCCGGGAGGAGGCGAGCCACGCTACGCCACGCAGCGCCACTTCACGCGAGCAGCAGCCAGCCGCAGAGAGAAAGTCTCCGGTCCACCACCGGATGCAATTGAACTTTCAATATCCATCTCAGCTTACCTATTACATACGCCTTTTATCCTCATCTCACTTTCTTTCTCACTCCCCTTTCTACCCGGCGTATGGTCATCCTACTCTGTATCCCCAGGACCATTCATCCAGAGCCTCTCGCGAGAAAATGAGCACCGCTTAGCGCCCACGAGGTCCGCCGAGCATTGATGATGGCTTATTCCCACGCGCTAAACCTCGTTCCGGATAAGCGTGGATCTTGTTTCGGAAAGAGTAATGGAGTCGTGTTTTGCATGGAGCGGGAATAGTGGGGGACACGCTTGCACAAGTCGGATGGGTGTGAGGGAAGAATAGGAAGTGACGATTCCCATCACGGTGCTCTGCTGTATCCCCCCGGCGAGAATTTCACGTCGACTCGACATATCCATGGACAAGGAACCGAAAGGCTATTATTTGCTATCCGATGATGATGACGACGATGATCACGTTATCGTCAATGCTGCCCGGGGACGCTCAACGCCAACTCCACGCCGCATTACCGTGCCCGGTCGTTGCCCTCACTCCCACACAACACGACGCCGCTCTATGCGAGGCAGTAAATCGGGATGCCGTACTACTCTGCGTCAGCCGTAATCCAGAAGCCGCGCCAGGGAGCGTTGCTTGGCACTTACGTTTGTCGGGACATTGAACTTGAGGTTCATATCAAGATCCGAGATGGACTGAATCTCTGCGTCGGTCAGGTCGAAATCCGTCACGTTGAGGTTCTCCTCGAGACGCTTCTGCGAGTTGCTCTTGGGGATGACGGCGAGGCCGCGCTGCGTGGCCCAGCGGAGCAGGACCTGCGCTGCCGATTTGCCGTGCGCGCTCGCGGCTTGCTTGATGACCGGGTGCTCGAAGAGGGGCTGCATGTCCTGGGCGATCTTCATGTCACATTCGATGAAGGACAGGGGGCCAAAGGATGAGTAGGCCGTCACGACAATGTTGTGCTGCTGGGCGAGCTTGATGAGGTTGGGTGTCACGTAGTATGGGTGGTGCTCGACCTGGAGGACCGCGGGCGGGATCTCGGCGTAGGTGAGCAGGTCGAGCAGCAGGGCGCCGCTGTAGTTGGACACGGCGATGCTCTTGGCCAGGCCCTTCTTCTTCAGCTGCTCAAAGGCTTTCCACGTGCTCTCCAGGGAAGCCTTGCCCATGCGCACCTCCTTGTCGCCGTCGTAGAACCATCCGGGCGGGTATCGAGTCTCAGGGGCGACATATTCCAGAGAGCACGGGAAGTGGATGTAGTAGATGTCAAAGTAGTCGACGCCCCAGTCGGCGAGCTGCTTCTTGACGATGGGCTCCACCTGTTCCGCGTCGTGGAAAGAGTTCCACAGCTTGCTGACAATGGTGAGGTCTTCGCGCTTGACGAGGCCCTCTTTGATTGCTCGGGCTACACCCTGGCCGGATTCGACTTCGTTGCCATAATCTGACGTGTCGTTAGAATCTCAAAATGTCCAAGAGACGGTCGTGCGTTTGCCGGGAGAGATGCAACAGGGATGATGACGAGCATTGACAGATCGGGAAACCAGGCCGAATTCCAGACCGAGCAGCATTGCTCCAGGACGGGCAGACGAGCCGGTCGCGCGCCTACTTTAGCCAGCGGAGCAGAGTGGAGCTTCTTGCCGCGGCAAGCGGCTTCATGGCATTGCATCCTCCGCTACTAGCAATGGAATAGCCGCAGAGCTCATCAGGAAAGAGAATTGTACGAGATGAAGCGAAAAAGAAAAGAAAACCGAAGCTCCTGCGTGCTTGCAGCTTCGTACCAATACTGCTACTAGGAACGCACATTGATCACATACCGCACGCTCCGTCGAAGAGTCTGTATCCCGTCTTGATGGCGTTGTACACCTGGTCGGCGCAAGTGGCATTGTCGACCTTCCACAGACCGAATCCGACCTGGGGTATCTTGTTGCCGTCGTTCAAGGTGAGGTAGGGGGTGGGGGCCATGATTGCGTCTGTGGTTGGCAATGCTTGTGAGGAGGGATTTCGGAGAGGATGGAGCAGTGGTGTGGAGGAGGGACACAGGCAGCAGACAAGCAGTATATTAATAAAGGCAGAGCCGGGTTCCACAGATCTTGGGGCGATCAACAAAGCAGGCACCCGTGGCCGTCGCACTATGCAGAGCACGCCACGGAGCGCGACGTCGAGATAAACGATCCTGGTGCATCTCAACCGTAGGAGCGGTTTGAGCAAGGACTAGCTGACCATGCGACGGCTCCCAGCCCGGTGGCCATTGCCGGTCTGCCAGATGGATTGGAGCGCGGTGCCCGGCACGCTGGTTTGTGGCGATGGAGTGGCTTGCTCGTGCATGCTCGACGATGCAGCATTCTGCAGGGCGAAGAGCGGGCGGAGGGAGAGGGGAGGGGAGACGTCGAGTGCGAAGGCGCGTCAGATGGAGCGCGTCCCGACTGCCGGCTCTAGCGACGAGTACAGTAACTAAGTGCGGCTTTTTAGACAGGCGTGGCTGAAAATTTTCTCCGCCTGGAGACGTGGTATGCTCAACTGGCGTGGGGACGTTGAGGGTCTCTCGTAGTGGGGTTGCGAGGCTCGGCCCCTCCACTGCCAATGTGCTGTCGCGGCGGGTAAAGTATATTCGAGGCACCGGATAAATGAACGTCATCTCTGCCAGATTAGACCCGTCGTGCCGTCGCCCAGTGTGCGGGAGCTACATGCTGTGAGCGACGCGTTGTGGTGATTCGCCTCGACACGGCCGCATTCATACGGGCGCGCATCCCATGTCGACGACCTGCACGTGGTAATGTGACCCGGATCCAATCTGAGACGTAATCAATGCGCGATAAGGCCGCGTCTGGACGAGTTCGTCGAGTCTTTTGTGCTGCTGAGGTGACACCGCCCACCGTGGCCGCTGTATTGATGGCATGGCTTTCCGCCAGCAGCGGAAAGGCTGCCCCATGAGGCTGGCCTGACCCAAAAGCAGTCCGCCAGGGATTCGAGAATGATTAAATTAATTCATTGGCCGGCTGCTTCGGATTCGATGCTACTAACACATTCGAGACAGTGTTGCACAGCCTTAATCCAACATCAACTGACCTCGACGCCCTCTTCACCCCTTCACTTGCGTGACCAATTTGCCCTGGTTGCCTCCGGAGAACAGCATCGTCCACGTCTTGGGGATATCCTCAAATGCCGTCGGCACCACTGTCTCGCTTTCCGGCCCAATCTTTATCTTACCCTCCTTGATCGCCTGCACCAACCTCTGCATCATGACGCCCGTCTTTCCAGTCTCGACGGCATCGGTGACAATGAACCCACGCACTTCGAGCCTGTTGGCGATAATCTCGTACCAGTTCTGGATGCCCGTTTCCATGCTGTTGTATGTCGAGACAGAGCCACAGGCTGCGATCCTGCCGAACCGCTTCAGTCTCAGCAACATGAGGCTCAGGATTTCGCCGCCGACGTTATCGAAAAAGACTTCGACGAAACCCTCGGTCGCTTTCCAGAGCTGCTCCTGGAAATCCTTCGCCTTGTAGTCGACACAGACGTCTGCTCCAAGGCTCTCCACCCATCGACATTTCTTCTCCCCACCCGCAATTCCGATGACCTTCTTGCAGCCGATCATGTGTTTCGCAATTTGCACCACCATGTTCCCCGTAGCTCCTGCAGCGCCTGACACTACAACAGCATCCTCCGTCGTCGTTCGAACCATGTCGACGAGGCCATAGTATGCTGTCAGTCCTGGCCCGCCGAGCGATCCAATGAGATTGGTCGGTCGAATTCCAGCACTCTCGTCTGCTTGAATGGGTCGGCAGTCCTTGCCATCCATCACACTATATTCGCTCCACCCTATCGTGGCTATGACCAGCTGACCAGTCTTGAGGTTGTCCGCATTAGACTCGACGACTTCGCACACGCCGAATGCGCGCATGACTTCTCCCTCCTTGACCGGTGTAGTATATAGACGCGCCGGATCCATGTCTTTCTGAATCCATCCTCGTTGTGCGGGGTCGTTCGAGAGAAATTGGGCTTTGACCACCACTTGACCGGGGCCTGGCGTCGGAACATCCTTGGTGACGAGCTTGAAAGTCGACTTCTCGCCTTCGAGTACCACTTCACCCGTTGGAGAATTCGCCAAGATCCACTGGCGGGTTTTGTGTCCCGGCATTTTGAGGATGTGTTCCAAGTTAACGATGGAGATTTCGACGTACGTGGCCCTTCTAATACCTTGTTAAGATATCTCGCTATATTTCTAAGCAGTTATTGAGGTCACCAATCAGAATGGGAAACTTGCCTTGTACTCCAACTGCGATCAATGGAGAGTTCGACTTTTCCTGCAGGGTAGCCCGAGGAACGAGAAAGTTTCCGAACAATTGTATTGCGTTGTTGATTTCAAAGCAATATGATGCGCTCACTTCAATCCCTGAAGGGACTTGCAGTCGTCGAGTTGTTGTGGGTAAGTTAGCCTTACTCTTCACTGCTGACAAAACAATGTCGAAACGATACACATTGCCCAGTGGAGGGGTTAGATGATCGAGACTGCCAGCGGGGGTTGCCGCCTGATTCGTATGCACTAACACCAGTGCCGAGGCTCAACCTGAAGACGGCGGGATGAAGCTGCTTTTGCCTCAGCGACACAGGCACTGTGCGACTGACTAAACAACTAGAGAGTTTGATGCCTTCTCGGGCCGAATACCATGCGGCCTTTAGAGCGTTTCCCGTCCCTCTCGCACTGTCGAAAGAAAGAGGGTTGGGACACGGTCAAGCTGATCATATATACCTCTCACTATTCTGCACAAGCTTGACAAAGCTCGGCAGCGGTTCCATCGGGATTGGAGGAGTGTAGAGCCCGGGCACCTGCGCGCCAAAATATGCCTTCCTGCACCACTCATTCTCCTTGCTGGCACCTTTGGCTTCGAAATATTTCTTCGCAATCACCAGGGGCGTCAGCGTGCTAAACCTTCCGGTATAGCCAGCTGACGGGCGACTACTGTATGGAACTGCACGGCAGATGCAGTCAGCGTACTCTGAAAGTTCGCGATCCCACAGAAAGAGTTGCTTGGGTTCCAGCGCGTGAAACTTCCGAACAAGTAGAAAGCTGTTCGATCGCATGATGAGCATGCTCATCCAGTAAAGAAGATATGTCGTTGAGGCGGCAAAGGTTTTGAAGGCGAAGACAGGATCGTACAGGTCATCGTCGCAGAGTCTGGCAAAGCCTTCCACGGTCTCGACGTCGACTTTGTCATATCTCGGTCCGTCTTTCTCGTACGAGACGATCCATTCAAACAACCTATCCGCAAGGAGTTGGGAGTCGACTATGATCTTCTCGAACTGCTCTGCATCTCCAGCGAGTGTGGTAAGCTTGTCCGTTCGCTCGAGAAGTCTAGGAATGCAGATGCAAAGGTCCATAAGAGCCACCCAGGGATCGCTCTTTGCCGCGTCGGCAGTCACTTGGAGCCAATCGGGCGAATCGAATATTGACCCTTTGCGAATATGGTATCCAATGCCGAGCTGTGCACGTCAGTCATGGTCACCTCGATCTGGGTTTCCTATTACCGAGTAATAGCGGGTTCCATGGAAAATACCCAGACTCAAGTTCGTTTTGATTGATGACGGTCCACGTTGAACCAGAATGCGCAGTATGCCTTGCACATGGTAGAAGAAGCCGTGGCCATTCGTTATACCAACAAATACCTATGCAACTAAACAACAGGGTCTTGTGTATTCGAGCAAGCCAGCTCACCTCATACAGAGCGAGTAGGTACGTCGCCAGGAGGGTCTCGTCTTCTTGAGAAGCATGGGACTTGGTCACAGACTTCATCATCTGTCCCAATGCAGCTCCATACAAGGACCTTGATCTATTGATGAGTACATGATTCTTGTCTGACACAGCAATCTGTGCTGCAGATAGAGCATCGAGAGCTGTCAAGAAGACTGGTCTGGAAGCTGGGGTGCTGGGCAGAGAGAGTATCAAGGCTGATGGAGGCGTGAGGGTTTCGTCTGTCCAGTTCGGAAGATAGAGGGACAAAAAGTTACTTAGATGCTGTACTCGCTCAATAGCCAATGGGCTGACCGTACGAAGTAATTGGGTTCCGATGCGGCCTGATTGTTGTGAGCCGGTCCGTACTGCCAAGTCTCGTCCGTTGCCGAAGGGTGTGTGATGCTGATTTGCGAACTTGTAGATGGTCTCGTCCTCTCTGATGATACCTGGTCGTTCTGATTCCCTGTCAAAGGTATGCAATACGAAAGTCTGAGTAGGGCGATAGCCTGGACATTTCTGCCCTCGTTTAAGACAGTTGTTGCACTCTGGCTTGACTTCGTCGCATCGAACCTTCCGCGCCCGACATGTGAAGCAGCCGCTCGACCGCTTCGGCATGGGCTCTCTTTTCCTTTTCTCTTGATATCCAGCCCCAAACGTGCGATGGAGGGTCGGAAGGCAGCCGATCGAGGAGCCAGGTGAATCCGAAGGAGGTTCAAAGGATCATTAGCTGATGCCTGAAATTCGGATGAGGGAGAAACGAAAACACGGCCCAAAGCCGTGTCGCGGCAGCCTGAAAGACGCCAAGGAACGCCTCGTTTCCTCAAGCCTCCAGTCGTTGTGTGTCCAGACTAAGAAAACGCGGGTTTCATCGAAGTTGTCGACTTCCTCGTGTGTGTGTTTGTGAATCTTCTTTATGAGATGTGGCCATGCTGTACGCTGGCCGATGCGCACGGGACGCGAAGCATAAGGTGAAGACAGGCACGCGTTAATGCCAAAGTGTCTAATTCGTATTTCATTCGAATGGGCCTCGCCTTCCGATCAATGCGACCGAAGCCTGGCACGTAGCGAGTCGAGGGGTGGCTCGCTGAAGGCGTGCAGAGTTGCAAGCCTTGCGCCAACATTATACCCCCTCATTCTGTTGGGGACAAGAACCGTTCGAAAAGATGGTATCCGGTCCGAAGAAGAGCGAGTCGACCTTATATAGTGCCCGAATGGAACCACATCCCGCGTCGTTCTTTAGAACTGCATCCTTGAACCGGTGCATTTCAATTAGGCTGGGTATGCGAATACGAGTTCGATTAGGCTGGGTGCATACGCTCTTACATTCGAATTCTCGACATATAAATCAATACATCGATAAGTTTGCATCAGATTCTCTCGACTTACTCGGCGAAATCATTCGTGGATCTGGCTGTTGTCTGCGGGAATAGATGGGCGTTTCCGACGTACAAACTTACCCGGCACTCCGGGGCACACCCAAACTAGTCATCGACGTTATCACAACATCGCCTCACCGCATGCATCTTCATTTCAACGTGTTCCGTATTGGAGAGCAAAGTAGGTTTCGCACGTTCCTCTACCCCTACGACATTGCATCGGAACGAGTCATGGGAAACGAATAGGTGTACGTCAATCTTTCCATAATATTCTCTATAGCGCTGTGCAATTGGCCAAAGTCTATTCTACATCTCTACTGTGTATTCATACTCTTACATACAAAATTGCAATCACTCTAGATCAGAGCTTCGCCACGAAACATGGCTTCTTTCACCTCCTTCACTACATCGGCTCGGTCTCCTCGTCCGACCAGCACGATGCCTCTCCCTCTTCTGCCCATACGTCCGGTTCTACCCAGACGATGGATAAAATCGATAGTCGTATGTGGGACGTCGTACAAAATTACGTGTCGAACAGAGACCGTGTCGATGCCACGTGAGCCCAGATCGGTCGTGACGATGACCTTGGTATTAGGCAGTTGGCGCGTGCTCTGAGACGCTTGAGATGTCGCGACCGACCCTTTGCTACCATCTGTAGCTTCCTTGGCCTTCTCCATTCCAGTGAAGCTGGCCAGTGTTTTCGCTTGTCGATTCGGATCCGTATCTCTGTGGAAGGCGAGCGCATCGATACCTTTCGAAACTAGGTATTTCGCGACTTCGTCAGTATTTTCCCTCTCGTTCACAAATACCAATATCCGTTTCACTTGAGTGGCCTCTTTGCCATCCGAAGGGTCGTAATCGCCGCTTGCTTTGCCGATCTGCCATATGGTGTCGGCGCAAGCAAGCATCTTGTTACCCCGGTATGGATCTTTGTTCACGTCCACAACACCAAGCTGAACGCGGCGGGGTATTGCGTGGAGATTCGGCGTCACAAGCCGGTTCATCTTGGGGTACTTCTCGGCAAGATACTTGTCCAGATATCGAGGGATGGTGGCAGAGCAGAGGACAAGTTTCTTAAGAGAAGGCGCTGATTTTTCGAGGATCTCGGTCGTGCTAGGTTTGAAGGAGCGGTCGAAGAGGGAATCGGCTTCGTCTACTATTAGATGCGTGACGCGACTCAAGATGTTGGGGTTGCTCTCGGCGATGCTAGCCAGCAGCGGAGGCGTGGTTACGACCATGTCCACACCATTCTCGTTGAACAACCGATTCCGTATCACGGCTGGAGTGTTCTTTGCAGATATGGGGGCAGCTCGAAACTTGACAGTATGGGACAGCGATTTCGCGACTGCTCCGACTTGTGCGACGAGTTCGGCGGAAGGGACGAGCACTACGGCGCGCGGACGTGCTGGATCGACTGCATTGGTAAGAGGGGGCGATTCTAGGCCAAAGATGTCATCTCGCTTCTCTGTCTCTTGTATGGCTGCTTTCTGGGCCTGTGCGCGAGCCATCTCCTCGGCATCAGCTATCTCTTCTCGCTTGATCGCATCTATGGTGGGAAGTAGGTAGGCCAACGTCTTGCCCGAGCCGGTCTCTGCTGCTAATAGGAAAGAGTCTATTCCAGTCTTTTGGCTCTCACTGCGTGATCTAGAGGCTTTCTCGACACCAAGTAGCGCGGGTATAGCGACACGTTGTGCAGGGGTTGGAGAACGGTACTCCAGATCAGGAAGCGCGTCCAGAATCGCCTTCTGTACGTTCTCCATCAGCGGGAGACTTTCAAACGACTCCACTTCCTCGATGTTCCTCTTGATGGCAGATCTTGAACGGTAGGGTACCTCGTGCAGAGTGCGCTGCATTTTGAGAGCATGGTATTCCGTCCGGCGAGAAGTTCTCTTTCCATCGCGCCCAGAACGTTTTTGCGGAGGAAAGGCATCTCCAGTATTGTCCTGTTGTCTCCTCTGATCCAGGAAGGGCGGGGCTTTTGTTTGATTGAGATGTGAGAAAGGCTCACGTTTCTTCTTTAGGGGCTTCTCGGAGGCGCGAGGTCGGGGAGGTCGCGCGACGGTGTCGGAGAGAACCATGCGCGAGGGTCTGCGCTGTTGGAATTTTGATACGGCATTTCGAGGAGCCCGTTGTTTCTGTAACTGCGCATAGGATCGAGTCTGCTGGGGGGGGTTTGGTAGTCGCTGAGGGAGAAGGCTTCGTACTTGGCAAAAAGGGCACGAGCGCGTGGCCTGGCGCAGCATTATAGGGACACGATATGAGGAGATGAAGTCCAATACAACGAAGGTGACATTGAAGAGAATGGCGAAAGGTGGTGGTGTGAACGGGAACTTTCGACGTCGTCGTGGACATGCGACGAGAGCGACTCGGGAAAATTTGGCGCCACACTGGGGGCCCGAGCTTTGATGGCGCGACGCACATGCTCGGCGTAACAACAGTGCTGATCTGCGACGGTGTTGAGCAGTCGCTGGAGATCCAAGTGAGATCTGGGCACGCTCTCAGCTCATTGTGGCGCGGGAGTCTGGTCTTGACGCCGACAGTGTTGCTGTCTCACCACCCGCCTGAGCAGTTTCGAGCTGGATACTCCAAAGGCCAGCACAGCAATAGTTAATGTATTTACTTTGCCTTGCAAAACCCAGTTCTGATGCAAGCCCCGCAGCCACGGCCGAGGAAGCGGTTGGCAGGGCCAATCAGCGGTGTGGCGGTGTGACTAGGTTTCTCTTGCGTTGCTGAGGCGACGGCCAAAACGGGCGGCACCCGAGTGTGTTGATACCGCCGTCGCCTATAGATCCACCGCCATCTCCTCCCTCCCCTACTCTTCTCCCCAAGAGCGCCCGCGCCTCGCCTCTCGCCTCTCACTTCTCCCGACTCCATATTCAGCGCACTTTGATTCCGCTGTAGTCTCCTGGAGCGAGTGCGCGCCCCATTCTTTCCCACGCAAACATTCCACGACAACAAGCTTCCTGCATCGACACCTCTAACCGCAAGCCCGGACGCAATGTCGCGCAACGAGGCGGTACGTCTTGCAGCGACTCTGGCAGGTCCTCACGCTCACGTTTGCAGGTGTCGCCGCTCCGCATAAACAAGTCGCCAGTCAAGGGGAGCTCGCGCCCGCTCGCTGAGATTGGCCCCACGGAGCATAGGAGGAACTCGCCGAGCTTCAACCAGACGACAAAGGTAGGTGGCACCGACTTCCATTCCTACCCGAGAATAGCAGGCTAACGTGGCCCCAAGAAGATGTTCTCCAAGGAATCTTCGCCCTTTGATTCTTCGCCCTTTGCCAACAGCCCGCGTCTGTTTTGGAAAGAGCAGACCACGTCCCCCAAGAGCCGCTTCGGCTCCGAGAACAACGACGTCGAGCACGAGGCCTCGCTGTCGCCGAAGCGCAATTCCATCGAGAACCTGAAGAAGGCGTCGCGCGTCAAGAACAGCAGCATGTTTGCGCGCGAGCAGAAGCACGAGTACGACCCCTCCTCGGTGCAAGCACTCGACCGTCCGCTTGCTGCTGGCCGCCCGCTCAGCACATCGGTCCAGGGCAACGCCTATGGCGGCAGTGGCATCACTGGCCTGCGTCAGCACGACGAGCAGCAACGAGGCCACCGCCGGGGCGAGAGCTTGAGCAAGATCCCCACCTTGAGCCCGTCCAAAACTTCTCCGCCCAAGTTCTCAACCACCAGCCCGTACTCGTCGCCCGCCAAGGACGCATCTTCGCCCTCAGACATGCGCAGCTCTCCTAGCAAGTCCTCCCTTGTCACCAATGGCCGCTTCAACTTGACCGACTTCAATCCCGACTCCAGCGCATGGTCCGAGGATGATGAGACGAAGCACCAGACTCTTCGACCGCTTCGTCGCCATGCTAAGAGCGTCACCTTCGACGCCGCCCCGCCTACAATCAATGAGTACGAGATGGTAACCCCCGACCCCTCGTCAGTCGCGTCAGGCTCGCGCGAGGGCAGCTACGAGTCCCAAGAGGAGGAGGAAATGAGCTTCGATCAAGATGACAGCTTCGATGCGTCTCTGGAGGACACGGACAAGACGCCAGTAGTGCTTCCGGAGGATTGGCGGCACATGAGCCCCGAGGCGGCAAATACCTCGCTGGCTGACACGTTCGACGACCCGTTTGATGGGCGAGAGAATAGTCCCATGCCACAAGCCCGACCCAATGGCGTTCCAAAGGCAAACGAGACGCGCCGTGGTTCGACCAATTCGGACGGCGAATCACGGCCGCTACCACCACTGCCAGGAATGGATACCTATGACGAGCGCCGGCGACGCGACTCTAGCATCGGTCTTTCAGCCGCTGCCGAGCGTGCAAGTGGGAACCGCCGGTCTCTACCTCATCCACCCCAGGCCGCGGGATTCTCCAAGTCCGATCTTCTCAACATGCGCGAAGGATCAATGTCTCTTGAAGACAGGCTGCGTTTGATGAACTTTGACGATGAGCGCAACACGGATACTCCTACGCAGGAGAGCCACGATAAGGCAAACGAGCTTGGTCTCGGCATCCAGGTGCAGGAAGTAGAAGTTGATGTGACCGAGTCCGAGCTTACGGTTGACGGGCCCAAAGTACCACGGATCTCCCGCGAGTCGATCCTGCGCAAGGTCAAGAGCCGCACTTTTGACGAATACGACAGCTACAACTATGAGGCTGAGTCGAGCCCCGAGCGCAGCTACGGTGACCTCGCCGACCTCGATCCGGATGTTCCCATCCCTTCACGTGAAGTGTCTTCAAACTTCGACGACCACCCACAACTCAGTCCTGACGACGACACCGACAGTGTTCTTGACGCGTACTCAATGGCCGAGACCACCGAGATGTACACTGAGCTCACCTACACCGAAGACTACGAGCGTGAGACCTCGGTCGTTCGCCACGAGGTGCATCAGGAGGTTCAAGACGAAGACGACGCCAGTCAATACTCTTCACAGCCAGAGGAGCAACCGACTTCGCAGAGCACGATCGATACATCTGGACCACCAACACCGACTGCATCAAATCCGTCTCCCACCGCTGCCGACAAGGAGCTGAGGCGAAAGGAGCTGTTTGCGTCCTTTGATGACCATAACCTCACACTTGATCCTCTGAAGACTTCTTTTGAAACTGCTCCCAGTCCTCTCGACACTGAACCCAAGATCGGAGCTATGCGCGAGTTTCTGCGCCGTCCAGAGACGCCAGAAGTCGGAACTGACGATGTCGAGGAGCCTGGGACTCCTGACTCTGTCATTCGCCACCCTGTGCTCATTGAGCCACCTCCGCGCGAGAACTCGTCGCCGGTGCCTGAACCAGTAGCCACGATCAGGGGTGCTGGTGGAAGGCTCAAGACTCGTCCTTCGCTGCAGCCAGCGGACATGGCCACCATGGCAGCCACCCGTCGCCAGGTCAGTGGAGAGCACCCCCCTCCAGTACCAGAGCGCAGCCCCAAGCGTCAATCTTTGGTTGGTAACATCGAAGAGGGGGACTCTCATGGCATCCTTGAAGTCTCCAACAAGGAAAACCTCATGCTCGATATTGCAATTGGCGAGGACTCCAACGACCTCAGCTTTGGCTTGGACCGAGAGTTCGATCACATCATCGAGGCCCAAAAGGTAGACCTCTTTCCATTACCATCCTATGCCCAATTTCCTACCTCGTCCGCTTCCAATTCCAAAGGGATTAGTCACATGTCCGGAGAAGGTTTCGTCTATACGCACAGTCCCACTAACGTGTATGGTCGTGAACAGAAAGGATATCTTATGCGACAAAACACAAAGGTCGTGGTGGCCAGCAATCGACAGTTTAGCGATGAACAGCCTCCGGCCGATGTCAAACCTGCTGCGGAAAAGAGTCGCTCCGCGAACAGCAGCCCGCGTAAGACGAGCGATGAGCGCAAGCCCGCGTGGACGACCGAGCCGTGGAATGGCAAGTCGAGGCGCCGAAGCATTCGAACAACGTCTGGCACACGGCGTGCCACTGCCAACGGGCCGGCTCCTCCGCTTCCTGGTCAAGAGTCAGCTGTTGCTGCTGGGCTCAACACCGTAGGTGAGCGGGATGACGACGAGTTCGAAGACGGCGCCGAGCGAGGACGACTTTTCGTCAAAGTAGTAGGAGTCAAAGATATTGACTTGCCGCTTCCTAAGAGTGGGTTCAAATACACTTATCCATTGTAGGCGCGATTCACTAACAGCTTGTAGCTGAACGCACTTGGTTCCAACTCACCCTGGATAATGGTCTACACTGTGTCACGACGTCGTGGCTGGAGCTGGGTCACAGCGCTCCTATCGGACAAGAGTTCGAACTGGTCGTTCTAGACGATCTTGAGTTCCAGCTCACTCTCCAGACAAAGCTCGAGCCACCAGTGCAGCCAACAATCACTGCGCCAGCTGCCAAAGCCATTGGCCATAAAAAGTCTCATTCGGCATTCCGCAATCTGCTTTCTTCGCCAAAGAAGCGAAAAGAGGCAGAACGCAAAATGCAGGAAGAGGCTGAGCGAGCGGCGTTCCAGCAGCAACAGGAAGCCCAGGCGAGGCGCAATCCTAACCAGGCCTCCGCATGGGACCTCCTCCACGATCTCGTTGGTCCCGACGGCTCCTTTGCTCGCGCATACGTCAGTCTCAAGAACCATGAGAACCAGGCGTACGGCCGTCCATTCAATGTCGATATTCCCTGCTTCAACGAGTGGGCAGTCGACGACACTGGCGTGAGCAGTGTCAAGAGCAAGCGTGGCGGAGTTGTGCGACGCCCACCTTATCGTGTCGGTAAATTGGCTCTGCAGTTGCTCTATGTACCAAAGCCGAAGAATGCCAAGGACGAAGACATGCCCAAGAGCATGAATGCTTGTATACGCGAACTCAAGCAGGCTGAGGAAGTGCGAACAACCTTTTTCGAAGGTCATCTGAGCCAACAGGGTGGTGATTGCCCAGTAAGTCAGCTAAAATTGAATGTTCCCTTGCATCGTGCTAATCGTGTTCCAGTACTGGCGTCGTCGATTCTTCCGCCTCCAAGGCACAAAGCTGACGGCGTACCATGAGGCTACCCGCCAACCACGCGCCACCATTAGCCTGGCCAAGGCCACCAAACTCATCGACGACAAATCGGCCCTTCAGCAACCATCCTCGACCAAGAGAGGCGGACGTCGCAGGTCTGCCTTTGCCGAGGAAGAGGAAGGATACATGTTTGTCGAAGAGGGTTTCCGCATCCGCTTTGCCAACGGCGAGATGATTGACTTTTACGCCGAGAACACTGCTCAGAAGGACGAGTGGATGAAAGTTCTGTCCGAGTGTGTTGGCAAAGATGTGACTAGTGGTAAAGGCTGGACAGATTTGGTGCTGGACAAGGAACGAAAGGAGAGGTCGCGTGGTCCTCAAGTCGCTCAAGCAAAGGCATTGAAGGAGAACGCGAACGCGGTGCAACTACAGCGTCCACACTCGCATGAGGGTCTCAGCAGCAAATCAGCCCCCACCAGCCCGGTCAAGGGACACTCTCGCACGCAATCTCGCCCGCCACCACCAGTAGAGAAGGACAGCAGGCACAAAAACGGTGCAGTGCCGCAGGCGAGGCCGCGTGATGCTGGAACTTCTCTCGCAGAGCGACGGAAGCAAGTTCGATCCATGATCTTCTGATCGTTTTTGCGGACATTCACTGAATGATTTTCTTGTGTCAGGTTCAGAGTCACGCAGGGTCTTTCTCGCGACGGTGGAGAGCCTGAAAAGACCGGGTGCTGTGCATCTTTGTCAAATCTCTTCTCTATCGCTTTGTACAGAGTCCAGGTACTAGACGGTCTTGCCTACGCCACCTGCAAATTTCCTTTTGTCGATGAGATTCAGATTGGAGACGCTGGCGGAGTGGAAAAGGTCAAGGGGTGGAGGTGAGATATTCTTCGAGTGTGTTTATTGTTCTCCGAGGCTTTAGTTTCTCCGGCGTTGGTGGGAGGATTATGATGAGTCTTACTCTGCGCTTAATGACTGAAGATGGTACGAAGCAGAGGATAGGTGGTGGCGGTGGTGTAGTGAATATATGAGACTTCAAAAGCTGCTCTGGTTTTCTGATTCATACTTGGTACCGGACAGGTCGCGAAGGGTCGAAGTGACACTGCTGCATATAACATCTGCCAAAGGCTCCTCCTGACTTAAATATTGTGGTACCTTATCCTTGATTGTTGACAATTCACGACAGTTAATGATGAGGAAGGACCTCAAAAGTATATTTGGAGACATGGTCGCAACATCGAATCGACAAGATCAGCCCCGATATCGATACCTATTGACACAGCGGTCAAATCTTCACGGCCGATAGCTTGTCAAAAGCCTTTTGTTATGTGTCAATCTTACCTGATTAGACCTACCGGTATTGCGAAGATCAGGCTTGATACGTCCTCTGCTGGGATACAATTGACTTACCAAATTTATCCATCTACAACATGACAGATCTAATTAACGTTAACTATACACTTTGGAATAACGTTATGCTATTCATTATACAACCTCATTACGTGTGTTGACGATGAAACTGGACGATTTTGTTGTTTAACAATAATATCTGACCTTTTGTCCACGATATATAGCAGACGACAGAGCACGAAAGGTTCAAAACTATTTGGTGCAACGAGACGAAGCACTGCAAGAAGTGTGCATACAATATATTCAGACCCAAGCAATTCGTAAGTATTGGTGACCTGTCCTCACCATACATCGACGACGTGCCCCCTCCCTATCTCTTTTCAACGCCGCGTTTGCCCTTCCTCAACCCCCGAGATTAAAACTCACATACGTCGCATCGCAGCTCGACCGCGTATACCCTACTGTAAAACACACACACGAATCAGCACATCGCACTCCAAGCGTCAAGACCAAACAAACACTCACGCTGAAACGTCCCCTGCGCATCTGCACCCCCCCACTGCTGTTTGCACGCCGCATCGATAACCTCCTCAAACATGTCCACACACGCCTGCACACTCCATCGCCGTACGCCGCCGCACTGAGCGCCGAGCGTGAGCGTCGCCGTGTAGCCGGGCACGGTGCCTTTGACGGGGGCTTGCGGGGTGCCGGGGACGCAGGTCGCGGCAGCGCAGGCCGAGTGGATGGCGGAGACGGCAGAGGAGGTGGAGGTTGTGTGGCCCGGACAGTGGAGAAGAGAGGGATCGAAGCAGGATGTTGCGTTGCGGGGGTAAAGTGGGAGGGGGAGGAGGGGGGAGGCGAGGGTTGAGGAAAGGAGGAAGAGGGTGAGGAGGAGCATTGTTGTGGTGAGATGGTTTCGTGTTGGGGGATGTGGGGGGAAGAGAGGGTTGGAGACCGAGTGAGGATGATGGGGGGTATTGGTCCAGTCGAGTCGTGTCGAATGATGGATAGAGGTTGAGTAGTGGACTGAGAAAGAAGAGATCGATGCTGCTCACAGCGTGTTCTTACTTTCCATTTATACATCTTCTCCTTCGTCCAGCAACTTCCTCTCGTATCCCGCGCATGGAAGAAACACTATCGAATAAAGGAAATTGCGATGGCGTTACATAAGGTTCATCGAACGGGGATGCTCGTTGCGTGAGCCGCGGAACGAACTCCGTAGCTCGACTGCATACAAAGACCACAGCTGTTTGTAGCATTTTAGAGCGCAATCGTCAAGATGATCCAACGGCTTTTGCATTCCTAGTGCGATAGGAACTGGTTGTGGAGATTGTGGTCGGGTGGTTGGCAATGGCTGTAGAACTGCGCCATACATGGGAAGCTTATGCGCCGACCAAGGATGTTGGAATAGAGGACAAAGAGTGTGAGACGGTGAGCTGTGGAAGGCGTCTTGAGCCGCGCATAAATGCTGTAGCGATGCGTTTCTGCTCATTGGCGGACCGCAGGCTTCCAATGTTCGGAACTCTGGCTCTCAAGAGGAATTGTGCAGCAGACAGTCAATAAAGCCTGTGTGAGCTGTCCTGATTGGACCAAACCATGGGATAGATTTCAGTCCAGATTTATTTCATATAGCAATCCACAACAGCGTAAAGTAGACCGATCTCGCTCCAGCAACTGGAGTACTGCGAGGATGACTCTGTCCTTGGATCTGAACCCAGTTGGGTAATTTATGGTGTGAAATTGTATTAAGAGCGAGGCAATCTAGAGGGCTCTTGAGGGATCTCCTGCACCGAGAGCTCGTGTGCGGCTAGAGGCACTAGTAGGCCAGGATTGCGGAGGTGGCTGCCGTGTACTTGTTTTGTTTGTCTCGACAAGATTTGCGTGTTGGACCTATTGCCCATGTTGTCCCGCTTGCTTTTTCTACCAGATTGTGCGACTCGAGCCCTCGAGCAAACATTCGCGATTTGGATCATGCGCAAACATGCGTGTTGTCAACGGCTCCTCGGCAACTTGCCCTTTGCCTCTATTGTCGCTGTTGTCTCGCGCTTCATCCGCATTCGTCTGTACTATGTCGTTGTAAAGTCTTCTTTCGTTCCTTTGCGACATCCTTCTGAACACGTCTAAGAAGAAGATAATGGGCAACGCGCTCTCTGGACCTGCACCCCCTCTAGTCGAGGTCTCAGGCCCCGGCTCCAGGATCCTCGTCCCAGCCGGCTCGTCCTTCCCATTCTTCGCTCCTCAGGACCGCCGCCGCGAACGTAGCTCCTTTGACCGCCCTCGCCGTGCACGAAGAGTATCGCACAGTCCTCCCTATTCGGACTCGGAAGTCGGCAGCGAGCTAGATTTTGCGCGAATGGGCGGAGGAAGGATGCACCGGGGGAGACGGCCGGTGCAGTCTCCACCGTTTTCGCTCCGTGTGGATCCGGATAGGCTGAGAATGAGAGGGCGTCGAAAAGGTGGTTTCAGAGGCATGCCAGCCATGGGCGGTCTTGATCCGGGGGAATTGGGTCTGGAGCCAGAACATGAGTATGGGTATCGGCCATTCGATTCAGCTCCAACAATGGGACCACAGTTTGAATATCACGGCATGGGGGCCAGGCCAATGGGAATACCCAGAGCGGGTGTAGGCGGTCGTGTTGGAGCGGGTGTACCTGGAATGGGCATCGGCGGCGCTGCGGGAATGGGTGCGCTTGGGATGGGTTTGTCTGGACCAGAAAGAGGAGTGCCTCCAGATGCAAATGCATTCGGCTTGGCCAACCCGTACGCTCCAGTTCAAGTACCAGCTGCACCTGTTTTTGCCCCACAAGCCCAGCCTGGAATAGCGATGCAACCTCGGGCTGTTCCCGTGGGAGGTGGACTGCCTAAACAGGTCCCGACACAAATGCGACAAAGACTACGCCGTCGTGCATCTGCACCAGAACCCGACTTTATACCGCAAACCATCATCGATGGTGCACACCAAGCTGAATTACCAGGGCCAGGAGCTCGTCGGGTACCAGGCGGACCCAGGCCTCAGAAAGGGGGGTATGGCAGCGGCGAAGGCAACGAATGGGTGCAAACCGACGATCCCTTCCTGGACGCTTGCGTGTGCCCACCAGGTTGTGAATGTCGCACGGGACGCCGAGCACGTTACCGCATGCGGCTGGACGACGGACGAGCCATGGGCGGCACGATCCGGTACGAGAAGGGGTACCAGAACGGCGAGCCGTGCAAGAACGGATGCAAAGGCCACAGCGCACCGGCCGCAGCGCGGCGAAAAGAAAACAGCGATGCAGAGCAGGAGTGCGCGGCAGCTCGGAAAGAGAGCAGAGACGGGCTGAAGAGGTTGAGCAAAAAGTTCAACGATCGCTTCAACGACCTCACCACCATGCTCCATGACATGGCAATGGGCAACCAGGGCATACCGGCACAAGACGATCCCATGATGAGCGGAGGTCGAATGGCGGCGCCGCTGCGAATGGCGTCGGATCCCCTGATGGGCACACGGGGACAAATGAACGCCGACCCGATGATGCAGGGCATGATGGGATCGCGCATGCCCGGCGGCCGCTCGATGAGTGACCCGCGGATGGGCGGAATGGGCGATCCACGGATGGGAGGCATGCCGCCAATCAACGACTCTCGAATGCATGCTATGCCAGCCATGGGAATGGACCAAGGGTTTCCGGGCGGAGACTCGCTCGACGGCTTCGGCATGGGGCCGGACATGGACGACGTGAATCCCATGATGGATCCCATGATGGGCGGTGGGAGGCCTCCGATGAACTTCCCGGGCGGGCCTGGAGGACGACGGCGGTGGAGAGGGGGACGCAAGGGTGGGGGTGCTGGACGCGGGAAGAGGGCAGGCGAGCGGAGAAGGAGGCCAACGTTCGAGGAGGATGATTTTGAGATGGGTATGAGTATGGGACTGGGAGGTAGGCATGGTGGCATGGGAGACGAATTCGACGGGGGCGGATTTGGCGAAGAAGGGGAGTGGGAGGATACTGGTGAGTCGACTCTCAATACCCAAGTGGACCATGATCTAACTATCGTGAGCAGAAGGTGATGAATATGGAGACGATTTACGTGGTGGATCACCCCCTGGAAGACGAAGGGGAGGAGCAAGGCCCGGCATGGGGAGACACATGAGCGGGCGTGGCATGGCAGAGAACGGACGGCGGGCTCGGGTTGAAGACGACGATGAAGGTGAAGTGTGACGACTCGATTGGACTCGACAGGATCCCTAATGTTTCCGTTTCCTGTGAGCTTTCAGCATCGCCATGTAGGATTTTCTGATGTTCTCACCTCATCAGATATGCTGTTCGATAGCGGCACTACATGTACGCATAGTTGTCTTTCGGATGAATGCATTACCCAAGATACAATACATCTAGTATACAAAGTGGCCGAGAAGAAGACTGTCAGAATCTGACTTTCACCCAACGCCGTGCTGTCCCATGCAACTGTATATGATGGACGCCAATGCAGCCCTGGATATGCTAAGATCATTGAAAGGGCAACCAAAGTGGCCAAAGCCATGATCATCAGCCCATTAAAACCATCAACGAACGAGCAGACCGTTCAAAACCTCGTCAAAGACCCTACGGGGGCCAAATGTATGGGCATAGCAAGGATTTTCGCATCATCCTCATAACTTGCAGACTTACATTGTCTGCCGCAGGCGCTTCCTGTTGCGCCCAGACTCGGCCTCGGTGCTCATTGACACTCGTGCACGCTTCCTTCCTTTTCCGGAGTCAGGCTCAGCGCTCATGGAGCTCTCGCGCACGCTGGACATGGGAGTGGATAGCCGAGAAGCAAGCACCTCCTTGAGAGCCTTGCGACCCTTCTTGAGGGACCTTTCTTCTTCTGGGTCGACGAATCGATGGACGGTGCGATGATCACGAACGCGCTCCTCGGTGTCATGTTTGCCCTCCTTGTCCGTCTTTGGCCATGCGTAACCATACACCTTGGAGTGTCGCTCGCAGCGTGGGCAGTCCTTGCGCGTGTGGTAGGCGTCTGCTTGGACGAAATGATCATCGCAGTTGTGGCATTCCACCCAGCGACTGTATTTTGCCGATAGTAAGGCTTCGGTGAGGGTATAATCTCCTTGTTTGCGAGGATTTTCAACGTAGCCCTCCTCGGCCTTGCCCACTTCGACTGGGGTCAACATGCGGGTGCCAGCAATATGGTACCGTGATTGAGAGCGCGTGGTGCGAGGGATCGGGAGAGCTTTCGGACGTTTACGCGTCACGATTTGCTGTAGATCGTCGTCTAGGTCTTGATTTGCAGATAACTCGCTAAGGTCAGAAGACGTGTCGTCCCAAAGGGCCCAGGTCGTTTTCCTTACGGTGGTAATCTCGAGATTTGGTTTCAAATCCGAATCACGGTCGTTGATTGCAGGCTTCGTTACCGACGATGCAGCAGGGACTTGCGATTTGTCTTCGGATGGGCTCGCTTCGTCGTCGACGGAAGTGGCGTCAGTTGATTGGGGTGACTCTGGAGATCCTACTGTGACAGATGACTTTGGGGTCGTAGTACGGGAGGAATCGGCTTCGTCTAGAGACACGGTGAGGAGGCCATCTCGTTGCTGATTTCGAATAGTTCGGGAGGTTTGAGGTGAAGGAGCGAGATTTGTGACTGGATCTTCGATGCTGGTCAAGGGCACCTCTTTACTCAAGCTAGATGCGCTGTATGCCTTTTTCAACGTCGATTCACGCAAAGGCTGCACGGAGCGCCGCTTAGTAGGGGACATGACGGGCGAAAGTAGATGCGACTGGACCGGTCCTGGTGTCTCCTGTTTTATTTTCTTCGGAGAAGGGGAGTTTTCGACAGTGTCCGCGCCTGTGGAGTCAAATCGCCGTTTTCTCCTGAAAGAATGTCGCCCGTCGTCGTGCGATTGCTCTTCGGGCGCAGGAGTTTCTTCTTCTTCTTCTTCTTCGTCGTCGTCGTCGTCATCCTTCTCTGGCTTCTTGAAGAGTGCCCAACCGTTGGTCAATTGCTGTTCACAGGAGAAGCACAGACACTCTTCGTTATCGTCGCCAAAATAATCATCACCGTATGAGACTGTGATCTCGTCGCCTTCTTCAATGTTTTTGACTGCGACAATCTGCATGCCATCGTAGCCCTTGGTAGAAAGGCGGGCATTTGGAGAGCAGTCGTGGTTAGCAAAGCGGGCAGGCCCTAGAAACAGAGAGCGCGTCTTTTTCCGACTGGAGATGACGAGGCTGAAGTCCTTGCGCGCCAGTTCAAGGGTCTTCTCTTGCTCTTTGGTCATGGTGACTTGGATGCCGGTTAGGTATTTGATCTCCTCGCCCTTTGTGATGGCTTTGCGAGCAGTGATGGACGCCTCATGCTCAGAGATGGTGTAGCGGTTGGTCGTCGTGACTTCGAAAGGGCAATCGGGCAGGTAAATGTTGACATATTTGCGCAAATGGCGCGTGAAATGATCCTTCTCCCTCTCTTCTCTGAGACTGTTGACAAACTTGCGCAGCCCTGAAAGACGAAGCAGCTGCTGGACGGCTTCGGCGGGGTCTTTGTCGTAGACGACATGCTGGCGCACAATGTCTGCAATGTCTTCCTCATGCAGCCCTCGAGATCCACAGAAGCGGCCGCCGCGATTTTTGCGAATTGTGGTCCAGTAGTAGACCTACATGCGAGGTGAATGTCAGCGCAGCAGTGTGGAGGGAGGTACAGGCGGCGCAACGCACCTTGTCAACCAGGGCATCAGTGATCACGTCGTCGTAGGTTGCCAGCTTCTCCA
This sequence comes from Polyplosphaeria fusca, assembly GCA_010093805.1. Lineage (NCBI taxonomy): Eukaryota > Fungi > Ascomycota > Dothideomycetes > Pleosporales > Tetraplosphaeriaceae > Polyplosphaeria > Polyplosphaeria fusca. The sequence goes on from ML996212.1 coordinate 25,934, forward strand.
GAGTCAAGCCGCCCTTCTTCTCGAGCACCTTGGGAGGCATGATGGGCGAAGTGTGGGTCGCTTCGCAATCGATGGCGCGGGAAGGTGTCGGGTGCGCGAGGTGCAAGACTGCGCAAAAGGGGGAGGAAGGGGGTGGTTGGGTGACGTCGGGCGAGGAGAGAGAGCAAGGTTCAGGTTCACGCGCGAGATGGGCGCGGTTGTGTGCTTCTTGGAGGCTTGCCAAACGCCATGCGCACAAGGAAAGCAAGCCCAAAGCAAAGCCGTAAGGAAAGGAGGAGAGAAGGAAAGAGCGGTCGCCGCACGAGGAGCGGCAGGGAGGGTGTGGTAAGACCAGGCGCGGCGGGCTGAGTGGGATCGAGGGCGAGGGCGAGGGTGAGGGCTGCAGGGGATGGGCGATGGTTTGGCTGGGCGCGCACGGCAGACGCGGAGGTGAGGCGGGCCCTGACTTGGTGCGCCCAGCAGAGCCGTTTTCCGACCGTCTGGCACACGGCAAACCTCGACGACGACTCTTTCCTTTCATCTCTCCCCCCCCCCCTCTCTCCCTCTCTCTCCACCCAGTCTGGCCGGGCGCGCGACCCCTCCGGCCTCCTACGGCACCAGCGCGCCATGATCCAGCTCAAGGTACCGCCCACGCCCGCCAACGCACCCTCCTGAATCAGCCGCTCATGCATCGCAATCTAGACCCTCATCAATTGCATCGACAACTCGGGCGCCGCCATCGTCGAGTGTGTCAACGTACTGCGCTCCAAGCGACCGGCCCAAGTCGGTGAGGACGTCCACTTCCCATGCCACCACGACCTTCTGACGCGCAGCCCACCCAGGCGACCGCATCGTCGTCGTCGTCAAGAAGCAGCGAAACTTTGGCCCCGAGACGGGCAACAGCGTCTCCATCAGCGCGGCAAACAAGGTCAGGCGTGGCGACGTGCGACACGCCGTCGTGGTGCGCACGGCCAAGAAGTGGCAGAGGCCAGACGGGAGCGTCGTCAAGTTCGACGACAATGCCTGCGTCCTCATAAACAAGGCTGGCGAGCCCATTGGCACCAGGCTGAACGGCGTCGTGGCGGCAGAGCTGCGGCAGAGGCAGTGGTCCAAGATCCTGTCCCTGGCGCCCATGCACTTGTAGGAGGACATGTAAAATACTTGAGCATTTGCAGGAGCACGCACATAGACGACATCATGCATGGCACCGCGACAGCCGCATGCCATTGTATTCTACTTGGGTATCGGATAGCAAAATCCATGTCGATTCATGAATGACCCAAACTCCGCCCAATGCTCGCTAGGTTTTCAAACTCCTGATATGTAGACTTCCACAGCCGCATGGACCCCCTCGGATGGCAGATGTAACCACCTCATTGCCACACGTTACCACATGCGCAGCACACGTAGTATAGTTTCTGATCTAGCGTCAGACCAAACATAATGCCGTCTCATGGGGGCCTCACCATTCCCGTCTCGGCGGTTCGCTGCTGCGACTGGAAGAAGACGGCTTCGGTCTCGCCGCAAGAGGGACAGGGCTTTGACACCCGGGGCAGCTACGAGGCTAGTCAGCAAGCAGGCTCAAAGAAGAGCAAAGCCAACGACGAGACAACGTGCGAGAGCCCTCATTTCTTTGAAGAATGCTCGGCCGCCTCTCCCTGGGAGCGGTCCCCGGCTGCCTCTTGGTCAGGAGCCTCGAAGCAGAGGCCGGGCGCGCTCTCCTCGCCACAGTCTTCGCAGACGAGCTCCTGGCCGCACATGGTGCAGAAGCCGGGGACGCCCTCCTCGGCAGAGAGGGTCGTGGTCGAAAAGGAGCGGGTGAGACCAACCGTAGGATCCTGACCCACGTCCTGGGTGATGCCGGCCGTGTCTCCTACAGTCGACGCGATCTCGTGGCGCATGACGCACGATGTCGGCGCATCTTGCTGGAAGCTGCATGTCTTGCACGAGTACAGGAGCTTGCCCTCGGCTTTGTCTTCTTTGGGGAACAGCAGATTGGAGCTGCGCGGCGTCAGTACGGGAGCGGGAGGGGGTACGGCACAGCTCTGGGGCGTTGACCCACCACTCGGAGCAGAAGCGGAAGAGGATCTTTTTGCTCTGTTTCTTCGGCTCGTCGTAGGCAGCTGGGGAAGCCATGTTGGCGGGTGGCGTATTCCAGGTGTGGTTGGTGAATGTGGAAATGCGTAGTGCTACAGGCTGAGAAGGGGCTTCTGCGGGAATTGCTCAGTCAGTGGGTGTGATGTGCTGGCTGGTGTGGCGACGGCTCGCAGTTTTTTGTAGTGAGGAGGAGGTGGAGGTTGTTTGCAGCAAGGGCAAGGTTTCAAGGTTTCAAGGTTTCGCCCGAGTCAGGTGCGCGGGCTGGCGTAAGCGCTTTGTTGTGCACACCCCGCAGCGACAAGCTCCCACGCATCCCCCGTCCCCCGTCCCCCGTCCCCCGATCACCTGGGCAGCAACCGAGCGTCTGGAAGCATCTCACCACCTCTCTCACTCTTCTGCGCTTTTTTCGCGTCCAATTCGTGCCCCCCTCTCTCGCTCACATAGACTATCCTGCACTGAGGTTGGCCTTCGCAGGTTGAAGAATATAGTCAAACCATCTGTCTTCGTTGCCAATATGGTAAGCTCAACAACACCGCCCCCGAAAGCAATCGCCGCATGTCGACTCACGTCTGCGCAGTCGACCACTCAGGAGGAGAATGGCCTCCCAGAAGGTTGGCAGGTGCGCCGCTCCAACACCAAGAACCTCCCGTACTACTTCAACCCTGCCACCAAGGACTCGAGATGGGAGCCGCCAGCAGGAACCGACACGGAGAAGCTGAAGCTCTACATGGCCAAGTTCCACAGCTCAAAGGTCCCCTCGTCTGGCGTTTCGGCTCCTGAAGGGAAGATTCGCGCGGCACATTTGCTGGTCAAGCACAGGGACAGTCGCCGGCCCGCCAGTTGGCGTGAGCCCAAGATCACGCGCAGCTTTCAGGATGCTCAGGGTTTGATAGAGGGCTACAGGGAGCGGATACACAATGGGGAGTCGCTGTCGGAGCTTGCTACAACCGAGTCAGATTGCAGCAGCGCGTCAAAGGGTGGTGACTTGTGGGCAACCCCTCTTCACCTTGACGAGCTGACACTGACGGGCCACAGGGGCTACTTCTCGAGGGGTGACATGCAGAAGGAGTTTGAGGACGCGGCCTTCAACCTCCAGAAGGGAGAGCTCAGTGACATTGTCGCGACGGCATCTGGCTTGCACTTGATCCAGCGGTAAGCCTCTCAAGCCCCACGCCCATTTCCAGCTAACGCGTCTGTGCCAAAGTTTGGAGTAGTCTCGTCTTCTCAAAAGGTGGCGTTCTGGCACAGGCCCGGGTGAACACTGGTGGCAAGAGTCGAAGTCTAGCATGGTCTGTACATCACTTGCCAATAAAACTACGCGCGAGTTGTTCTCCAGGGCATGTATCTGAATATTAGCGACATTTCTATTGCGGCCATGATCGAATGCGATCGCACGATAAAATCACCGGTTCATGGCCTCGGCCTTCCACTCCTAACCAGTGTTTGTTGCAGCCTTCCCAACGGGTCTGACCCAAATTGTATCGGTGAAGCAATCGGGGCCCTGCCATGGTTCTGAGTATGTTGGGCACCACGGCGAAAATATTGCTTTGCGGCGTTGCGTTGAGCTTCTTCATCCCAACTCACATTTCATCCTCAGCAATGTCATAGCTCCAGCGTGTGATCCAACCCCAACGCCAACACCTCGTCGCCCGAATTTCGCCTGCGCCCGGCTTCTACCACGGCCTTCAAATCTGCTGAGTCTGTACAACTTCGCACCTGCGCCGCTTCCGTTTGTCCTCGTTTCCAAACCTCGACGAACAATTTCGGCAGCAAGCGCACAAGCGCACCCTGCCCACGCACTGTTCCACTTTCTCTGGCTGACGTCGGCAGCCCGCCTCGCTGGTAGCCACTTCTTCCTTTTCCATGCCTCCTCCACTTACATTTCTGAGATAACGCCCACCGTAACTGTCAAAGAAGAAGTCGCACAGGACGTGGAAGTCGCCTTGTCAATACAGGACCCTCAACCCTGGCACTGTGAGCATCACCACTCTCCCTTTTCCAAGCCCTGCCAAATACTCAATTTCTTTCCTTCCAGATCACAGTCGCTCATTTACTGCCAATCAGCGAATTCGTCACTCCTTCAGCTGCAATTGCGCCTCGATTGAGGTACACGCTCCTTTGTAGAAGGGTACAGCCCTCAATCGCCTTCGGCGACGAACCCCGTACTCACACCGACAGCTTTCCTGCACGGCAGTCATCAACTCGCTCCTTGGAAACGATGATTGGTCGCAAAAACCCTCGCCGCAGCTCTGCTCGCAGGAGTTTCACCTCCAGTGCGGTACGTGGCACCAAAAGCACCGACCTGCTTTGCAAGTACTGACTGGATTCGTTCAGATTCCAGCCTCACCTGTTGTCGACTCACCTCGCACGCTTTGCCCTCGTGATGGACACAACTTCAACTACAAGACTAAGCATCTAACTGCTTGGAACGTGCCTCAAGACCTGTGGGAGAATATGCCGCAGCATCTCAAGTCGGTCGTGGCTTCGCTTCAGCATGCAGGTGCCGCCGTCTTGACTAGTTTCGAGCGCATGGAGAAACACGATGCGAAGCTTGTGGGCACAGTCGCCGAGATGGACGTTGTCACCGAGGACAATGATATCCTTCCCGCGCCGCAGATGCTTCCTAACCTTGACGCCAGCTTCACCAGCAGCGACTTCGAGTTCGATCGGTATACCGCCGTCTTTGGCTCGCAGTCAGAGACGTCCACCTCTTCGTCACCAGCTCTCTCCGCCTCGCAATCGCAGACCATCTCACCAACCTCACCGTTCTGTCTGACTCCCTTGGATCCGCAGCCCACGGGTAAGCGTGGTCGAGAGTATTCCTTCTCCACCCCAATGGAGCCGAATGGCCACTACTACGCCACTGAGCTGTCACACTTGCGCACCGAGGTCGTTCCACATCTGCGTCATGCTGCCCGCAAGATTGACATCGTTTGGTAAGTGTATGCAGGAATTAGGTATATGCTTTAATCACACATGTTTCGGACGACTCGAGGGGTGTGCAATGCACGTGGAGTAGACTAGAGCATATTCATTTTCCCCAATTCTGTGTGTTTAGACAAAGCTCACACTGCATAGGTACGAGACCAAATGCTCCATGAACGATGACGCAACCGCCTTCGAGCAATGGTGGGCTGCCAAAATGGAGCTAGTGCGCGCCCTCGACGAGAAGTGCAAGACTCTCAGCGAAGCCGCTGGAATGGGTCCGACTGGCATGGGCTGGACCGCTCCGTAGGCGCTAGCGAGGAGAGGCAGTACTAGACAGCGCAACGCTGTCCAATGCGTATGTGAGATCCAAAGACGTGTCCAATGGCACGAGGTAGTTGTAGCGCGGTACCTTTCGGGAAGAGGGCTAACTTCAAAAGCTGCCTCTATTATCTTTTCCTTTCTGCAGCAAGGAGTTTTGGTTTGGTCGGCTCGGGAATGTACCGAACTGCATGTACGGCGGCGACCAAAGGCCTGGGATTTCTCACTGTTTTCTTTTCCTGATCCGTTTCGGCGTCTCTGTGGCACGCCCTTTCGGATGGAGGATTTTGGTTGGCGGCACACCTCTGGGAGTCCACATGACTCAGACACCTAGATCTTATGTCCTTGTCTCACAGCAAATAGCAGGCAGCACCTCGGCGAAGGTGCTCCAAGAACGATCATCGGCGATGCATCTTCTACGTGCGGTATTCTCCTAGGTTGAATTCAAACTGTTTCATTTGAGACTCTTCCTATAATCATGGTGACGTGAATGGTCGATTGTTCGTCCAGTTTGCATGATACGGCGCTATAAGCACGTACGCTAGAAGCGCAGTTCTATTCAGTTACCCTCGCAAATGATTGCCACTTACTGCATGGTAAGCTGAAGTCGATTCATGGTGATATGTAGTCGACGAACGGGCAAATGAAGATAGCCATCCCGACTCCCGACTCATTCACTCCTTTCTCCAAAATACGGTTGGCTCTTTATCATCAAACAGAATCAACTTCGGTAGGCTGCCTAGCGTTCAAGTCGGTTTCTTGTCATCCACGGTTCGGCAGGTTCGACATTACAGCGTGCTCAGTCGTTGAGAATCAACAACAAGTGGCCAACCTTGCCACGATTATGGAATGCATTGGAGATGAATGTGTTGGGCGAGGGGAAAGGTGCTTTGTTGATGCTCTTGAGGCCTTCTCGGAGAAATCCTAGGTTTATGACGGTGCACGTGACTGCCAGATGCCCGGGCCAAGTGCAGGCAGATGCATGGCAGCCGCTTGAGTTTATACTGCGTGGCTTTGGTGGCTAATACAAAACACTGACAGATGATAGTTGCTTACTGCAACGGCTTCCCTGTGTTTGTTTCGGGATACATGTGCTTCCTATGAGCCCAAACGCTTGTCCAAGTGCCCATGTGCCCAGGTATCTGCATTTCACGTGGACTGCCGCAGCTCGCAACCGTGCGCCTCGGCTCACACCACCATCACCCAACCCTCAACCTAACCTCACCTGTCCGGTTCCCATCTTTCCGGGAGTTCCCAAAGCGCATCCACTGCCGCGGCTGTACCCGCCCCTTAGCCTACTATGTTCCAGTCCGCCGTTGTTCATTACCGCAGTACATGCGCGGCCGAGAAGCACCCTCTCGGACGTCAGTGCAGCAGCCTCAATGAAGCCGCATGCAAGTAGTATCGCCTCGGCGCCAGCTTTCCAAGCTCAATTAGACAGCGAAGTGGCCTTGAACGCGATAATGTATCGGATGAGATTGGGAGCCTGGGGCATTTGCGGGGCCAGCCCGTGTGTGATGTTGCTAAGGCGGCGTTGTGATAGGTGCGCACGAGATCTGGGACGCGGAGATGATGCAGTGGGGAGACTGTTGCGTTACTCGGCCTCATGATGCGACTGGGTAAGCATTGGCGTGACACGGTAGGTGTATAACTCCTCCCTTCCCCTTGGGGCCGTCTGAAGTGCTTTCCATAAATCAACTGTCACACAAATCAATCAATAACGCATCAACCCAACCCAAACAACCGAGCCTGAACCCGCTCATCAGCACTGCATATCAATACACAAACGCCCACATTTTGACCATCGACATATATACAACGGCGAATCGCATTTATCGAACAATCACTATCCTATCCATCGCTGAAGAGATAATCCTCGCACTACCACCACGATGCCTCTCAGGTTACCGCCAGCACTACGCCGACATGCATTCGCAGCGCAACGCAAATTCACAACCTCTTCAGCATCCCGATCAAGCATACCCGCAAAATTCCATACATACGATCCACTCTCCACTGCACCAGCACCCAAGCTCGGCCGAATAGGACGATGGTACGCCCCTTCCGCTGCGCAGCTTCATGCCATGCTCGAACACTAACATGTCCCAGGTACCTCCCAACCATGGCCCTAATTACGCTCAGTATGATATTCGTTCCCCGCCTCAGATCTGCATTCCCGTCGAGCCAAAGCCCCACGCTCAACTCGGCTAATCGCCAAATAGGCTTTGGCATCGCGGACGCCATTGAGGAGAGCAACAGGACGAAAAAGCAACAAGAAGCGCCCGATGCTGAGAGGAATAGAATGTTGCTCGAAGCGTTTGCCGATCGGGGGAGCTTGGAGGATCTAGAGAAGGCGATAGCAGCGTATGCGAAGCACGACGAGGAGGGGGGCCAGAAGGCGCAGAAGAGAGAGTTTGCAGAGAGGTGTTTGGAGGTGCAATAGGGAGAGGAAGACTAGCCATGTCGAAAGTCTTGAAGTTCAAATCTCTCGAGGCTCAGAAAAGGATCGTCGAATGTGCTTGTGCTGGTCGCGTCTGGCTGTTAGTTGCGGAACCCTGTAAAGATGTTGAGATTGTGTTGATCACAGGGAGAGCAATGCACCAGATTGGATATGCGAGTACAATATTGTAACATGGGACCAGGAATCGGGCTTGGGCGTTGGTGGGACTATCAGCGCCAGGGCAACTCAATGCCTGCGCGTCTCTTCTGTTCTTCATTGGAAACGAACGAATGAAACTTCAAACTTTGCCTCGAAACAACGTCCCAATCACTTACGACTAGCATTCACAAGCCGAGACCTCTAATGTACATGCTCCTGCCTTCGGCAACGTGACTGAATGGTGCCAGACAATCATTTGACAAGGGCGCGCACATGGAAAAACGTGGCGCGTCTTCAACCCAGAACTAGCGCCATCGGAATTGAACGATAATGCCCCACGACGTAATACCAAAAAGACGGCAAAAATAAAAAGAATGCTGATTAGTCCGTCAGGGGATCGAACCCTGGACCTTTCGCGCATGTAAATGGAACAGCTGTGAAGCGAACGTCATACCACTAGACCAACGGACTCGACGAATCATAGAAATTATTTAGCAAAAGCAAAACTATATACTATGTTTTTAAGTTCAGAGTTGAGATACGAGATAGATAACCCGTCTTTAGCAGAACACGCCTGGAAAGATAGTGGGGGTGGCACACGGTCTGGTTTAGCGACACAGCGATTTTCGGGCCGGCGTTCGGGCGCACTAACGCACTTGAACCTCATCGACCCCTTGGTTCTACCTTTTCCTCATGTATTGCTGGAAGGAACGATAGTCCTCCTAATGCGCCATTAAGCCCTTTAGCTTAGGGGGTCGTACAAGTTACAACAGGGTGCGAAGTGGTGTTGGATTAGTACGATTTCCCCAATTAAGGTGACAATTCCTTCGGGATGATTTGAGCAACCGGGTTCAGAAGTTCACTTGTTTCACAATACTTTGTTTCACAATACTTTGTTTCACAATACTTTGTTCCACAATACTTTGCTCCACGAATTGGGACTTGGTAATATAATTTACATCATTTCATCTTTGGTTCCCAGATAACGACTCATAATTCAACCCCTCGAGAGTGAGACCAGTTGTCTGTGAGCATGGGACCGCAACGCGGCTTTAGAACGTGGCATGGCTGCCCTTTTGCGGATGCAGGCTTCATATACCCCTGTCCGATGATACTTTGGAGAAGATGTACTCGATCGCTGAGCCAGCGGATGGAATGATCCAGGTCTCGGTGATATCTCGTTCGGGTGATGCCAAGTTTTGGTATTTCCGCTAATCATCCTCGCCCCGAATGAACCCTCTACCGACGGGCCTCCTCTCCATTTTGCTAAACTGCCTATTCGTACGTCCTTTGCTGCCCCGCTTGCCATGCTGCCTGCCCTTCATCCATTGTTCGCGGATATTTTTCGTATCTTTGTTGACCTTTGGGGCCAAGAACTTATTCTGTTGCTGTAAAACATGGACATTCAGACGTCCCTTCTTCACATCCTTCACTGACTTTTCGCCGTGCTCTAAAAACCTGATGTGGCGGTTCATCTTGTCCCTCTTCCTGTCTGCGCCACTCTTGCCGACCAGTTCGCGCGGTGGTGTTGGCGGTCGCTTGTCGCCTGCAGCTTCGAGAAGAGACTCTGGCAGTAGATCTGGTAGACTGTGAAGATCGGTCTCAAGTGGCGCATGTGGAGCATCATTCCGCTCACGCTTTTTAGCCTTGTCCTCATTCCGCTTCCGCTTTTGTTCGCGCTCCTCCTGCATCCGCGTCTCCATCACCTTTCTCTTCAACTTCTGCTTCTGCTCCTGAGCCTCGTATGCCCGCGCTGCGTTGGCCTCGGCCTCTCTGCGCTTAGAGATGGCAGAAGTCGTGGTGATGGCCTCGGGAGCATCGTCGTCACTATCCTCGCTCTCCATGTCTTCTTTCGCTTCACTGGAGACTGGAAGGAGGTCGCGAAATCGCGTGCGACCTTGCTTGTTCTGAGTGATCGGGACGGAGTTCAAAGATTCCTCGCTCTCGAATCGAATGTGTGTCTTTTTAGGTGGACTTGATACTCCTTGCGCGTCGTTTGTGGCGGATTCCTGGGTTGAGAGGATTGCGCCTTCGCCGTCGAATGTAGAAGATGGAACTTCATCTACGAGTTCAGCCAAAAAACTACTTGCTGACGCTTTGTCCTGCAAGTGCTCCAAGGTGCCCTGGCCCTTTCCCGACTTGCCCCGCTGTCCCTTGTGCCTCGAGCTTGTTGGGCGTGGGGTAGTTTCGTCCATCTCTTGTATCGCATGCTTCGATGTGGCGGGGGTCTCATACACGGAACTTTGACGATGACCAGCAGGCGTTCGGAAGGTGTGGTCCTGCGACGACCCCGAGTCTTCATTCTCCTTTGGAAATGTATTACTGACAGGTGTCAGATCTGTTGGGGGCGATCTCTTCGATATGACGACTTTCGGACTGGCTCGACCGCGAACCGGCAGTTTCCTCTTGTCAGACGTCTGGTCGGCAGGCGAGTGTTCAGTCGGTGTAATCGACTTCTTCTTCTTTGGCGTTTTCACTGGCATTTCCGGCTCGTCCATAGGGGTTTCGACAATGGTTGTATCTTCATCAGGCTCTGCAATGGCAAGCCCTTTCCGTCGTGTGACTTCCCCGGGCGATTTGTCGTATGTTTCGACGTCGTCTGGTGTCTTTCCTTGATCTTCCGCCTCGCGTGACTGCTTTGAGGACGGGCGCCTTCTTTTACTCGCCAATGGCGTGTCCTCGGCCTCCAAGGTCCGTTTGGTGCTCCGCGTGGAGCCCAGCGGTGTTGCTTCCGCTCCACTCCTCGTGAAGACCATGGCGGGCTCCGGCTCGTGGCTTCGCGGTGGGCTTTCTCGCGTAGTGCTCGCTCGTTCTTGCACCGACGGCGACCGGCTGAGGACTCTGCGGGCGGCGTTCAAGGCTTTCGCAAACATGTTCTAGGGAAGGACCAAAATTTCTCGTGGCGCGAAGTTTCGCCGTGCCGCTTTCTGCCGCCGCTCACCGCCGTGGAGCTCAAGCTTCATGTCGCGACGGCCTCAGACTCGACAGTGTCCATGTCTCTCCGCTCTTCTTCGCGCCGATTGCGCTCTCTCGTCGTGCCAGAGCCATGTCTGTTCTGCAGTGCTCGTCAGAGTCCCGCCCCCATCCCCTACCTTGACACGCGAAGACGTTCCCTCCCCAACCTCCACCTCCGAAGCTACCAGACCCGCCGCACATATGCCGTACAAGCCCGCGGGTCTGCCAATGCTGCGCGCGACGAATATGATACTCGTAATCGGAAAGCATTTTACAATCTGACCGCCAGTGACGGCCTCCTTTCCATAAAATGGCAAAAGGCAGAGGCGGTGTACAACGACTTCGTACACAAAACGAAAACGGATCCTTCAGACACTGTGACTCAACTGGCAGACAGTACGTGGCTAGTATAGTGCATGTGAATCTGAACTTCTGCTTACATGCTCAAGGACATGGGATCAAAGTCTCCGATGTCAAAGACATTGGTGTTGTGACATGCCGCATTCCCGAGCCAAAAGACAGCCACGGGCGCACATATCCAAGCTCGCATCCACAGACAGGGGCCAAGATGCTCCTTGGCTGCAGCAAAGCTTTAGACCCGTCAGCTACACTGCACATCATGGCGGCCATCTACCTTCGCGATTCTCTTCCCGCTGCTGCCAGGCTCGCAAGCCTCTTTGGTCCGATAGACGTTGCAGCATGTCGGAAGATGCTGTCTAAACTCTGTGACCGAGGTAACCCGGAAGCTATGACACTAGAAGGGCTTTTTCTTGAGCAAGAGGGCCACGTCTCTCGAGCTAAAGCCTTATACGAGGCAGCCCTCAGCAAAGCAAATCCGATGACCTTTGACGCAAGAGAGAACACAATGGTCTTTCCAACCCCGCCGCCTTGGATTCCTCTAGGCAAAATGCTCCAAGAAACACATACTTCAGAATCGCTCACTCGCGCCAAGGACGTCTACGCGATCGGAGCCCTAAAAGGCGACGACCCATTGGCGTTCTACAACCTTGCACTCCTTCAGGATGACAAGAATGCTGACTGGCTAAAAAACATGACCAAGGCAGCATCTTCCGGACACCTCGAAGCGATATACGCATTAGCGAAATTCTACGTTAATTCCAGCTCCAATGGTGAAATCAAACCCTCAGTTCTCGGAATTTCAAACATGAACAATGCTTTGGATTGGTTGAAGCGACGAAGATCGCGAGGACCCACACACTATGCACAAGAATGGTTTCGAATAGCAGCCCTACGAGGTCACAAGCCATCTATGCTGGAGTTGGCTGAATTGTACGAGCTACATGGTGACACTGAAGCCAAGGCGAAGACTCTATCCGCCATAGTAGAGCTTCCACCACCTGGAAAGCCCGAACAATGGCCAGGAGTCGTGGCAGATGCAAAGATGCGCCTCTCACGACTGAGAGCTCAAGCAAGGGCTGGCTGATACTAAACACGGTGTACTAGACGCTTGAAATCATAGATACCCATGGCGGAAAAATGTCCATTCGTGTTGATCCCTATCGTGCTCTATTCATCATTTCACTATGGACAGTCCTGCACGGAAACGCACAGTGCACCGGTTTCAATCTGCGACACCATCAATGCCTCTCGCAAAGTCTTCGCAACTCAAACAGAATCCAAACGTTTTCGCCGCATTGAACTCGAAGCACTGTTGCGCAAAGTCCGGACTTGTGGTCCCGCACCCGTCACTCAAGAGCACGCAATCGTATCCTTTGCTGAAGCAATCCGTGAACGTTCCACCTACGCACTGATCCGTGTTGACTCCTGTGAAGAACAGTGTGCGGATGCCCTCGCTCTCCAAAAACTCTTCCAGCAAAGGCTTTGTTCCCCACATCGCCGACATTCGATTCTTGTGGATCCACACGTCTGGATTTTTTTCCAGTTTCGTACCCTCCTCGTACAATTCACCCAAGGGCGAGTACAATGCTGCATTCCACGTGTCCCGCATCAGTAGCTTTCCAGCCTCAACTATCTTCCCTCCTACCTCTACCGTCCCACACTCAGACCCTAGGCCCTTATATACCGCCCCGCCAAGCCCATTCTCCAGCAGCGCATGTCCACCCTGAAATCGTTTCTCCCCAAATTTATCAACACCAAAACTCCTCTCGCCTCCGTCACCAAATCCTACGCCCTCCAGCTCTTCGCCATCCACCGCCCAGAACCCGAACGCCCTCGACACCGCCGGTGGCATCTCTTCCACTTCCTTTTGAGTCAAACCCCAATTCACCCACAGTACTTTGATACCAGCTTTCCTTGCCGCTGGAATGACGTGGCTTTGAAGGTTTCGGGCTGCAAGGTGGCCAGCGCCCTCGGAGCGCCCAAAGGCGGGAGACAGAAAGAAGTTTTGCATGTCGATTATGATGAGGGCGGATTTAGAGGGCTCTATCGTAATGGGGGCTGTAGTGGTCTGGAATGTCAGGGTAGAGGAAGGAGTATTGGGATAGGAGCATGTGAGGTCGAAGCCGGCTCTTGAAGAATGGAGCCAGAAGTTCGAAGGAGAGCCGATGAGGGACTTGTGGTCTTTGGTCTCGCTGACTGTCGTCATTGTTTGGTGGGATGTCGCGAGTGTTGGATGGATCTGTGGAAAGGGGCCTCAAGTGATGTAGATGCGACGAATGAGGAAGAAAAGTCATTCTTGATTCTAAGCAGCAGCTGTTATAAAATATATACGAACTCTTACATGGTTGCTGATAAGAGTGGGAGCGGATACCGTCGTTGCCGCCGGCGGGGTAGATGGTCGCGTTGGCCTATCATCGGCATATGGCCTGGCCTTGTGCCTAGATTGAGACCATGGCGCACTTCGATAATGGCGAATGTCTCGAAGACGTGGCTGGAGAGTTGCGGCTCCGATCACGAGAGCCGGCTAAACTTGCTCCGATTGCTGCCCTGAAGATGCACTTGCGTGGTGGCGGGGCATCCCCGTCCGAGACTGTCATCTTCTCCGTCTCTCAACATCACGGCTGACCATTGAAAATCCCCCTGAAATCCGACAAAGATCCAAGAACATGCCCACGAGGGTGCCCACGCGTGCTCCAAAGTTCAAAGCATCGACTTCGCGGACGTATAATACCTACTAGCGAGCCGTCGTAGCACAAACAAAACACCGCCACGAGGCCGCTACGTAAATCTACTCATCATCCTTATCCTGGCACACGGATCCGGGTGCGTTGAAATATATGGACCCCATCACGGCCACCGCTCTCGCAGGCAATATCCTTCAGTTCATCGAAGTTGCCACAAAAGCCGGAATTCGACTCTATGAATACCAACGCAAAGGAGACTTACCACGAGCGTTCCAAAACATTAATGACCGCCTTTCCTTGCTGGTTGAAAATCTAAAAGCTCTTGAAACAGATAGTATTCCAGTCAAAACGCAGGGCACGCTTGCAAAAATTGTGCAAAATTGTCAAAGACAAGCGGAGGCCCTAAGTAAAATCCTGGAAGATGTGCTGCCAGACGACAAGGATTCCTGGGCGAAGAACAAGAAGAAGGCGCTTTCAAGCCTTCGAAAAGAAAAGGACATCGATAGAATCGACAAGGAACTGAGTCGTTGTATCGAGCTCTTGACTTTCCACCACGTCCTGCCAAGGGCAACTGACTTCTCAACGACCTCCAGCGATTTGGATGGGACCACCGTACTCGGAAGAAAATGCAAGTTTTTCGAGGTTCCCCGACGAAATGTGTCAAAATACATCAGGCGGGAAGGTGTCATCGAAGCTATTTCACAAAAGTTCGAGCAATCTCAAGTTGTCGTGCTGCAGGGAATGGGAGGCCAAGGAAAAACCCAAATAGCACTGGAGTTTTGTCGCCAGATGCGAGAGGAGAATGCGTACCTAGGTATCTTTTGGCTGGACACGTCGTCCGAATTGCAGCTGCACCGCAGCTTCGAAGCAATTGCCCAAGTGGTTAAGCCAGCAAACCGCGTCTTCGACAACGTTGGAGAGATGACCCAATACGTTCGCACCAGCTTGGAGACTACTATACAGCCTTCGCTCTTGATCTTCGACAATTACGACGATCCTGGTAATCTTCCGAACATTGATGACTATCTCCCCTCAGGCAGCATGAATCATGTCCTCTTCACCACCCGTCACGCCGATGTAGGCCGCCTGGGAGAGGTACTGTCCTTGTCTGGTATGTCTGAGGATGAGTCATTAGATCTCATCTTCCATCGAGCTGCCTACGGAAGAAATGCGGAAAACATCGAGCATGCCAAAGAAATCTCGATGAGACTGGGCTATCATCCACTAGCTCTTGATCAGGCCGCTGCATACCTCTTCAAGAGACGGCGCACGTTAAGTTTGAAAGATTTTCTCGAACACTACCGAACGAGAAGAAAGAACATACTAAACACAACTCCTAAGGTGTGGGAGTATCGAAGAAGACAGGAGAAGACAGGCCAGGAAGTCTCGCTGACAGTTTTTACAACCTGGGAATTGTCGCTAGAGCAACTGTTGCAGGAGTCAGAACAGGCAAAAGAGTACGAGGAATTTCTGTCCCTTCTAGCCTGCTTCCACAAAGACCGCATATCGGAGCAGATATTCGTCAGTCTTTGGTATGAAATGAAACACACAGATGAATGTCCAAGTTGGCTGGAGATGTTCACTGAAGATGACGAATGGTCGGGAGATAATTTTGTTGATGTACTGTCAGAGCTGTGCAGTTATGCCCTGATTGAGTCGTACTACAAAGAGGAAGATTCAATTCGCATTTCTCTTCATCCACTAGTGAGGGATTGGATTCAGCTTCGTGCTTCGGACTCGAACAGGTACGTGACTGCCTTTGGAAGACCGCCGTCTCAGAGACGCTGGTAAAACTATGATTTGTAAGGCACGGATAAAAACACTTCGCGAAATGATGCTAATACTGCCGGTGATCTTAGATACAATCAATGTCTCTTACAGAGCAAAGCCATCTGGGCATACCTTGGGTCGCTTTACGGCAGCGCAACCGCAATTGAAGAGCGTCGGACTGCACTCCTACATTTGACGATCATGGAGGAGAACTATCGTGAACTCGTCCACCCGCGACTGGACCCCGATCAATACGTAAGCTGGATAACCGTATTCGAAGAAGCATGCGACTTTCTTACATATAGCGGATGGTACAGTGAAGCTGAAATCATGCTTCAGCACCTTCTTGAGTTGTGCTCGATGACCAACAACGCGAATGTCTTATCTCTTTCAGAGCTCAAGTCGCGCCAGGGAGAGTTGGCTATGAACCAAGGCCGTTTACTAGAAGCAGAGAAGATTTTCCGAGAGATTCAAGCGGAATCCCATTCTCCCGATTGTGAAACCGGGATGCAGTTTCGTACCCGCAATCTCATATTCATCGCGGAAGTGCTCGCCGAATATGGCAGAAACGAAGAAGCTGAGGAGATTTTGCGAGATGTGATAGGGTTGGCAGGCGAAGGAATCGGGGACCCTCAGCCACACGTCATTACAGCTCGCATTGAGCTAGGGAAAGTGTAAGTGTGCCCTAGACGCAAAGCATATGTCTCGGCCTAGCGCGAGAAAGGTCGCGCGAAAACTCCCCTCATGTCTAGTAGAGATGTGTGGCCCCGAGACCTCTCCAGACGACAGTTTGAAAGATGTCGCTATTGCCGTCATCTTGGAGGTTGTTCGGCTCCGCTCACAGTGCCCTGTCTTGGTGTGCACACTGTCAGTGACAAGAAGAATATTAGGCCTCGTCAATATTCCCAAGTACTATGCTGACATTACACTCCGACTTTAGACTTCGAGAGCGCGGCAAACTCGTCGAGTCTGAACAATTGCATCGCGATCTCGTTGCATATCACCGTCAGCATTATGGCCAATTTGGCGCCAACACTGTTGTATGTCTGAGCAATCTCGCACTTGTCCTGTATGACATGGGAAACTACAAAGAATCAAGAGATATTTCAGAATGGTGTCTTGATGCGCGAAGGAAGCGCTACGGAGAAGCCCACCCCAACACGCTAATCAGCGCATGTAATGTCGGCCTTGCGCTCTATGAGCTCGGTCACTATGATGCCGCATTGAATGTGCTTCGTAGAACGACTGAGCTGGAAGAAACCGTATTTGGAGTGGGGCATGGCAAGGGTACACCGGCACTCGACAATTTGGCGCTCACCCTGAATGCCGCAGGACTACTTGACGAGGCAGAAGAGGTTGCGACTCGGGTTCTTGACATTCGAGAGACCATTTTTGGGCAAGTCAACCCCCTAACGGTTGAAAGTCAGGTCACCCTGGCGACGGTTCTGAGAAAGCGAGGCAAGCCTTTGTACGCCGAGGACTTGCTTCGAAAAGCGCTCGAACAAAAGTCGGTGTTGAGAGACAACGTGAGACACGACACGTCGGCGAGCCATGAGCTCGCTGGAGTGTTGGCTGATGCCGGCAAAGTTGACGAGGCGAAAGACCTGTTTCAGGTAACGTGGTTAAAGAGTCAAGAGGCGCTAGGAAAGAAACACCCTCGCACGTTGATGACGGCTATCGAATACGCATTGTTGCTGGGCAGCACTACTGAAACTGAAGAGGCGAAATGCATACTTGAACAAGCAAAGACTGGTCTCGCCGAAGCACTTGATAAAGAGCACCCGGCTCATCTGAAAATCGAGGAAGCCTTACAACGTCTCGACCACGGACCGCAGTGATCAGCTGTCGACAGATTCTCGAAGAAGTGACAAAACCAGAGTTGGTCATACGCGTACACTTGTTGAACGGGAACATCATTGGCCTTCTACTACGTCGTCGTCTTGCAAGGCATCCTCTGGCCTGTCCATATGGCACATGGCCAGGATAAGCCGTTCCGCCTCTTCACCGAAATTCATATCACCGATATATCCAAGTTTTCCTAGTCCCACCCGCGCGAATGCGGCGTACGCAATTACAGATGTTGGAGATGAGCCTGCGTACACAGTCTGGGCTGTGGGAACCTTTGACAAGAACAGGGCGTTTGCGTAGAAGGACGGCACGAGACTTGTTCTTCGGAGCATTGTTTCCTCAACGGGAGCCAGCGTCGTGTCAAGCTTTTCTTCGTCGCCCACACGCCATCGCAAATCAAAATTTTCTTTGAAGATAGTGCTCAGCCTGGAATGGCTCACTGTTTCAGCGGTGAAACCCATCCACACGGTCGTGCAACCATGCTTGGTGTAGTCGGCGACTGTGTCCAACAAGTGCTGGCTCTCGTCGAGTTCTAGCGTGATTACCGCGTCTGTGATCAATATTATGCTAGGCCAGCCAGAATGAACGTAGTGGAGTGCGTCTCGAATGGTGAGCGACTCATGGACGGCAGCTCGAGACAAGAGCTTTGGAAGAAGTTGTGGAAAGAGCTGGCGAGAGGAGAACGAGAAGCCCTCGAAGGACAGTACTAAGACATTGGGCATTGCGATGGTTTGAGCTTATACCGGTACTGGCGTTAGAAGCATGGGCGTGCCAGATTCGCGGAGCTAGCGGATGGCGGGGTGGATGTGAGGCTCAACATGACTCGTGATTATGTGCACTTGGCATTCACGTGAATCGTAGCTGTGACGTTTATGACTCCCCACCATTACCGGTACTCTCGTTCAAGACTTCAACATTTCATAACCGCAATGGCGCAGAAAGGCGACCATCTCTTGCAGCGACCTTTATACGGTACGAGTCGCGTTTTTGTACGCACACTCCATCCCTAACATCTGCAGTCTTCGATCTTCCAGAAGAGCTTCTATCCACAATCACCCTCAAAAACCAGCCTGCTCGACCGGTTCAAGAAACACCCCCACAGATAGCTACATCTGCCAACGAAATCTCCGAGAAGGCCGAAACCAAAGACGGCGGCCCCGCCAAAGCCACCACTTGCAACCTTTGCAATCTATCTTTCGTATCCGTGACAGAACAGCGCAACCACGTCCGCTCCGACCTGCATGGCTACAACCTGAAGCAGAAACTAAAAGGGCTAAATTCAGTCGGCGAGGCAGACTTCGAGAAGCTTATCGGCGAGCTGGACGAGAGCATATCAGGCTCAGAGTCGTCAGAGTCTGAGGACGATGAGGACGATGGCGAGGGAGCCAAGGGCAAAGAGTCTACGTTGAGTGCTCTACTGAAAAAGCAGGCCAAAATATCGAGTCCCGAATTCGATGAATTCGCGTCCAAGAAGAAGCAGCGAGGACCTGGGAAGCCGCCGTTGTTCTGGTTCACATCGCCTTCGTTGCCCGAGAATCTGTCACTTGGAATATATCGAGCTCTTTTCACGGATGCAGAACAGGAAGAGGATTCGCATATTGTTGACGCAGTACGGAATAAGCAGCTGCCCCCGACGAAACCCCCTACCGTCAAGTCCGATGGTGGCGTACCATTGCCAGGGACTGACATCGGACCACACTTTTTCCTATGCATGATCGGCGGCGGACATTTTGCAGCCATGGTTGTAGCTTTGGCTCCCAAGATGGGCAAGAAGCACACTGGGCAGGATGAGCGATCAGCAACAGTCGTCGCACACAAGACGTTCCACAGGTACACCACTCGCCGAAAGCAAGGAGGCGCCCAATCGGCGAATGATGCAGCAAAAGGCGCTGCGCACTCGGCTGGTTCATCGCTGCGTCGATATAATGAAGCCGCACTCACGAATGAGGTGCGGGAGCTCTTGGCTCAATGGAAGACGATGATCGATACCGCGGACCTGCTATTCATTCGCGCAACTGGCAGCACGAATAGACGCACGCTCTTCGGACCGTACGAAGGACAAGTTCTTCGTAACAACGATCCTCGAAATCGAGGGTTCCCGTTCAGCACTCGGCGAGCAACGCAAAAGGAGCTGATGCGAACATTCGTTGAATTGACTCGAGTCAAACAAAGCACGCTCGATGAGGCCGCTGTTGCCGCTCTCAACGCCCCTCAAGAAGCTACACCTGCGACACCGCCTTCGACGAAATCTACAAAAACCCCTAAGCCATCCAAAGAAGACGAAGAAGCGGCTTTACATTCTTCCCAACTCATACCTCTAATCAAACGTTCCAAGGTTCCCGCACTACTAAAGTACATCGAATCCAACAAAATCCTACCAACATTTACTTTCGTCCCACCAAACCACCATGCTCCCACGCCCCTACATCTAGCCGCTTCTCTAAACTCTAGCCCTATTGTTCTCGCCCTCCTCACCAAAGCCAACGCGGACCCTACACTGATGAACGATGACGCCCGCACATCTTTTAGTCTGGCCGGCGACCGCGCCACCCGAGACGCCTTCCGCATTGCGCGCTCCGAGCTAGGTGAAATTGCCTTCGCCTGGGACACGGCTGGTGTGCCTCTTCCGCTGACCAGATCCGAGGCCGAAGAGCGCGCGGCAGCAGAAAAGGCGGAGAAGGCTACCGAGGAGAAGGCAAGAGCAAAGGAGCGAGCAGCTGAGACGGAGCGGTTGAGGAGGGAGGGTTTGGAGGAGGAGAAGGCGAATAGGGAGAGGAGGCATGGTAAGGGGAGGGCAGTGGGGATGGAGAAGAGCGGGGCGGAGAAGAGAGAGGAGGATGCTAGGGGGTTGACGCCGGAAGCGAGAGCGAGGCTGGAGAGGGAGAGAAGGGCGAGGGCGGCGGAAGAGAGGATGAGGCGGTTGCAGGGATGAGGATCATCATGGCTTGGGCGAGATGTTTAAGCGTGAAGACTATTCACCTTGCAGCCCCTGTACCGTGTGCTTCGATTTGCTACTAAGCCATGGATGACAACAGGTACCGGAGAGCCGGACACAAGCCTTTCCATGACACTCTGAAGCCTCGAACTGTGCATATGATTTTGAACGCCGCCACCCGACGTGCAAATTCTGCCCACCTTCGTTCCATAGTGTCCTCTAAGTTTTGTCCATGCAGTGTAGCGCCCTGTATCTATCCGTCACGAATACAATCAGTGTATACAAACCCCATTTCCCTCTGCTCACAGCGCCCCCAACTCCTTCAACTTTCCAATCATGCCATCCACATCATCTACCTTGACCCCGCCCTTGCGGGGCGGCGGCTCCGTCACCCTGACCGTCTTCAGCCTCGCCCCAAGCTCAAGCCCATAATCGGCCAACTTCTTCTTCTCCAATGGCTTCTTCTTCGCCTTCATGATATTGGGTAAACTCGCATACCGCGGCTCGTTCAACCTCAGATCCGTCGTGACCACCATGGGCAAGGCCGCCCGCAGCGTCTCCACACCTCCATCCACCTCGCGCACGACCGTCACACTGTCCCCCTCGACGCTGACCTTGGACGCCTGCGTCGCCTGCGCCCACCCCAGCAAGCCCGCCAGCATCTGCCCCGTCTGGCCCGCATCGTCGTCGATGCTCTGTTTCCCGAGAATCACCAGGTTGCTCTTCTCCCCCTGCACCACTTTGGCCAGCAGTTTTGCCACGCCGAGCGGCTCCAGCGCGTCCTGCTCGTCGACGGCGACGTGTATGCCCTTGTCGGCACCCATGGCCATGGCCGTGCGGAGTATGTCTTGGGCTTTGGGTGGCCCCGCCGAAATGGCCGTTATGCTTTCGACGGGGATCTTGCGTTCGCGAAGGCGTACGGCTTCTTCGATGGAGAGCTCGTCAAAGGGGTTCATCGAGTGCTTTACCGACGAGGTTTCGACGGCGGTTTGCGTGCGGTTTACGCGCGGTTTGACCTGCGAGTGGGGGTCAGGGAGGGGGAATTGCGAGGGGAAGGGCTGGCTTTGCAAGGGTTGGAGTTTGGGAGGGAGTGGGTGGGACGTACGGCATAGTCGATGACGCGCTTCACGGGGACCAGTATCCTCAGTCCAGACATGTTCTCCAACTGTGCCTCTCTGACGGTTTGGGAGAGCAATTGGTGTCTGGGCGGAGAGTTGGGCAGGTGGGATGCATGTCGGAGCTTCTGCTCGAGGCCGGCGTCACAAGCGAGTTGCCGAGGTGCATCGTCCGCGCTTTTCCGTCGTGTGCCAAGACGTTCTGTTGTTATTTCATGCATCCACCATTCCGACATCAAGCGTATTGGTAGACAATTTGTGGTGATTATTCGTTAGAGCTCGAGTATACACAGCATGGACCATGTAAAAGTTTGTTTGTCTACCAAGTCTCCTGCTTGTACCGCCCAGTCTTCTCCATGCCCACTAGGTAGGCCTCTGCCTCTTCTCTGGTCATGCTTCCATGTGACTGGAATGCTTCTATGAGAGCCTCCCGAACGGCCTGTGGCATCTTTCCCGATGAACCACATATGTATACCAGGCCTGATTTCTTAGCAAGCGCATCATGCACTTGTGCACTGTGCTGCCGAATCAGATCCTGGACATACACTTTCTGTCGCTGGTCCCTTGAGAAGGCCACAAAGACATCCAAAGGCACTTTCTTCGCCTTCATCGAGGACCATTCTTCCTTGAAGAAATAGTCAGCCTCAGCATTGCGGCAGCCGTAGAAAAGCACATCTCCCCGTCCATCATCTACCGAGTCTCCGAGCTCGTCTCTCCAGAGCTTGCGCTGGTAAATGAGGGCTCGCATTGGAGCCACGCCTGTACCGGGTCCGACCATGATGACCGGCTTTTTCGTCTCCTCTTTGGTGACGCCGAGGGCGCCTCGTTGCAATGTTACGCTGATTTCCTGCCCTGGCGTAAACGTCGCTATATAGCGTGTGCACACTCCTTGTCGAATGCGTTTGATGACGGTCCTATACTTTACAATGGCAATGAGCAGCTCAATGCGCGTCTTCTTTTCAACGGCATCCGCAGGCGGTTGCGCGCTTGCGATACTGAATTGTCGTCCGCGCAAAGTTGGAATGATGGAGCATACTCGCTGCCAGGGTATTTTCACTGTGTCGAATTCTTGGAGTATTTCAACAATACTTCGTCGAGGGCGTGTGGTATAATCATAAAGCTCGTCGATGTATTGCGGGTCCGTGAACTCGATGAGACGGTCACGCTGAACGTCGTCGGTCGCGAAGTGGGCGAGCTGAGCGAAGAAAGAGCGTCGAGGGATAGACATGATGTCTAAATGATTGGTGAGCAGAGCTCTAAGAGTCAATATAGTCTGAGAAGAGATGTTTGAGACGGGCAGAGGGGCTGTCGTGGATGTCGCCGACGAAAAATGGACGAACTTAATGGGCATGTCTGCAAAAGCGTCCCAGCCCATGATCTTAAGAAGTTCATTCACATCAACAGATAAATTCTTCGGGTATATGGTGAGTGTGTCTCCTGGCACATATGGATGGAAGTCAGGCATGTCTAAAGTGAGGTGGCGAACATCCTGCCAGTGGGTGGTGGGCGTGAGTCTCTCGTTTGAGCGCACTCGTGCAGCCAAGCCACCAAAGACATCTAGAGTATCTTGCAGTGGCACGCTAGCTGAAGATGAGGTAGCCTCTGAATGAGGGTAGGATGGATGCTGACTGGAGTCGACCAAATCTAGGTGCCACTTGGGGTCCAGCAATACAGACTCTGGGATGGGCTCAAGTCCGGCAGGGAGGGGATAATCTTCTAGTAGACGCTCCCGAAGCTTGACAGACCATAGCGCCAATGCGCCGTCAACGCCATCGGGATTCTGTTCATCGGCCTCACCACGACCGCAAACGGGCTGTGCCCCAAGCTGCACGAGGCGATTGACGAGCTTACGGTGCGCCCAATTGAATCTGTGACCAGGTCAGGACACACATCGAGCACTGGCAAAGTTACTCACTTTGGATACGACGAGTCTCCCAGGCCAAAGGAGGCGAATCTCATTCGCGTGAGACACGCAGGAGGGAGTCGAGCACTCCTGAGCGCTTTCCAGAACTTGCGACTGTTTGGGGGAAGGTCTCCTTGGCCGGTGGTTGAGATGGATATGAGCACGACGTGCGCCTGAAGAAGCTGCTTCTGGACAAAGGGTCAGGCGACGGGATCAGACGTACTCTTTCCCACATACAAGAGTCACGGCATCCAGCTCCCTCACGTCAGTGTCGAATCGCAGGCGCTCGGCGAGCCTTGCCATCTCTTCGGCGACATCCTGGGCATTGCCTGTTTCGGAGCCATATACGACCAGGGCGCGGCGCTCGTGGTGGTGGTGGTGGTGGTGCTGCATGGCGGGACTTGTTCAAATGGTAAGATGCACAGTGGATGGCAGAGACGTGGGCGCGGTCTTGGGTGTGTGCACGCGACCTCGAGTGGGTCTCGATGGCCTGACTAGCCACGTCGAATGTGTACTGTAGCGGCTCTGCATGGTGAAGGCGGCGCCGAGTGGCTGGGGGAGTGAAGCTGCATGGTCGCGGTGAGGGGTGGGGGTGTTGGCGTGGGTCAGTGGTGGTGGGTGGTGGGTGGTGGCGGCAGGTACGGGCGACTAAAATGACCGGCATGGTTTATGTCAGCACCGGCAGGCGGAGTGAGGCTCTGCGACTGCAAGTGAGAGAGGAAGAAGGGGTTTCCAGGGCTCTACGGAGTAATACTACAAGGGACAGCACGGAGTAATGGCTGCCTGGCAAACGCAGCCGCAATCTCGCGGGCAAGGGTCGCCCTTTCTTGCTTGCTCGCCCCGGCAGGAGGTGTAGGGCCCGCTTCGACTGCCTAATCGGGCCTAGGCGGCAGGTGCGTCGCTCGCTCCTCAAAATATTTGAAGCTGCCTCTGCTCCTTTTCTTCGCCTCTCCAGTCAACTTCGAGAATCAGTCCACCCAACGTCCATCAACTGTTCCACCTGCCAACCTTCTCCGGGCTCGTAGCTACCCGCCCCCAAGTCCCCCTCGTCAATTTGTCCCAGCCTCTCACCGGCGGTCAAGTCAATTTCCATCCACTTCAACTTCACTGTTAGAGGTAGACCGTCCCTTCCAGGACTCCAAAGTTTCCTCAACCCGCCTGCACGTCTCGATACTCGTCCGTGTCCTTAACTCAGAAAAAACTTCAACTTCAACATGTCTGCTGTCGACAGTGTCACCGCCCAGATGGCCTCCACCTCCCTCACCGACAACAATGCCGAAGCTGGCACCACCCAACCCACGACTGCCGAGAACGAGGCTGTCCTGGCCAGCGCTGCTGAGGGTAGGCGTCTCTACATTGGGAACCTCGCGTACGCGACCACCGAGGGGGAGCTCAAGGACTTCTTCAAAGATTACCTGGTGTGAGTGCACAAACCTGCCTGTCCACGCCTCGTCAGCAAAGACTAATCATCTCAGCGAGTCCACCACCATCCCGACCAACCCGCGCACCTCGCGCCCCGTCGGATATGCCTTCGTCGCTCTGTCCACCCCCACCGAGGCCGAGCGTGCCATCGCTGAGCTCAACGGCAAAGCCATACTCGAGCGCAAGGTCTCTATCCAGCTGGCTCGCTCCCCCGAGGCCCAGGCCGAGGGCGCTGGCAGTGGAGCCGAGGGTGCTAGCGGCACTGAGCACCGTCGACGTGCTTCCACTCGCGGTCGCGGTCGCGGCCGTGGCCGTGGTGGTCGCGGCGGCCGAGGTGGACGTGCAGTGAGTCGACTCATGCTAGACATGTATTGAGCCATCCAGCTAATTTCACAAAGGCCAACGGAACTGCCGACGGCGCTGAAGCTGCTGAAGGCGAAGCTGCCCCCGCTGAAGAGACACCCACAAATGTACCCGGCCAAGTCCTCCCTCTGACCGAGACGACCAACGATTCGCTTACCAAGGACAAGGACGAGAAGAAGTCCCCTCGTGAGCGCAAGCAACGTGGTCCCCCAGAGGATGGTGTTCCGTCCAAGACCAAGGTCATGGTCGCCAACCTGCCCTACGACCTTAAGGAGGACAAGGTTCGCAAAGATGCTCGTCTTTCCGTCAGCCAGCCGCTAACAGCTTTTAGCTCATGGAGATCTTCAAGGACTACGAGCCCACCTCTGCCAAGATTGCTCTCCGCCCCATCCCCCGTTTCATGGTCAAGAAGCTCCAGGCTCGCGGCGAACCTCGCAAGGGCCGTGGCTTCGGTTTTGTCACGCTCGGCTCCGAGGAGCTTCAGCAGAAGGCTTGCACTGAGATGAACGGCAAGGACATTGAGGGCCGCGAGATTGCTGTCAAGGTCGCCATCGATTCCCCCGGAAAGGAAGACGACCACCCCGAGGCTCATGCCGAGGGCGAGGAGGCGGCTCCTGCTGAGGCCACTGCCGTCACCACCTCCGAGACCCCTGCTGTCGTTGAGGCTACTGCATAGACGACTATATGCTTCAACTTGGTGGATCTGAGTGTTTGCGTGCGGCCGATTAGCCTTTCCACATTTTCATATCCTGCTAGATCTACTATATTTACCCCATGGTTCTTTAGTCGGATATAGGTTCGGAAAAGTACTCGGAGTCTAGGTGGTCAGGTCCCGGTAGGATCTGGGTGGGATAGGCTTCCAAGTTCGGCACTTTGTCTTAGTTTGAGTTCCCCACACAGAAAATTTATGGTAATCTCGGTATAGTCCAGCACATAATGTCTAGACTATATCGCTAGAGCTTATCGCCCCAGTACTTGTCTGTCTCGCGTGATGTTTCTGCCGAACATGCTTTCACCTGCTGATCACGGTCTTCTTCGGGAGTGGCAAATGCATGTCTGTTGCCTCCGGCCTCGCCTGACTCAATCATCGTCCCACAAGCTTCTGGAAACGCAAACCGTCGAATAATGACCTCCAAGGATCAACACTTGTTTGAAAATGGCAGCGCCTACATCCGAGAAGACTCCGCATCCAGACGACGTTGCGCTGACGTCCGGCCCTGTGGATTCCGTCCTCGGGACCACCCACTCCACTCCTCAAACCAGGCCCAATTCAACCCAATCAAGTAGCATCTCGCAGCCGAGGCTCGCTCTCCTCCATCTCTAGGCCCACACTAACCCTACCGTGAACCAAGACTGCCGTGCGTCCATCTCCGCCGTGTTCATCAATGACGGCGCACATCCATGCCCCAACGACACTCGAAATCGCCCTGAGCCGGCGCTTGTCTGCTTCCTCTCGCGTGTGCGCGAGGTCAAGACTTTTTTCTTTGCCGGCGATGGACGTGGAGAGGTGTGATTGGGCTTGACTTTTGTTTTGGAAGGATTGCTTTCGGAAGGCGCGAATCGAGGGAGCGGATGAGTTGGGCTGGGTGCCATCTTGGTTGGGTGCGTTGTGCTGCGCCGAGGCGGCGAGACTCGGGGGAATGGTAGGGTACAAGAGGGCAAGGCAGGTAGGGGAGAGGGAGCGGGTCAGGTATTTAAAGAAGCGGGATGGCGTCGGGCGAGGGGAAACGAGGGGAACTCTTCTGTGCTAGCTAGTTGTATTATTATCGGATACCTGCTCGAGGGGTTGGGTTGCATATCTTGAGAGCAATGGCGACGACGACGACGACGACGAGAACGACTGGGACAGGGATGATGACGGAAGAGGCGCCGCGCGAGCAGCAGCTATACGTGCACTATCATGATGGTGGCGTGCCGGGCAGGCGGCGCGTGTTGACGGGCAAAGCGGCGAAACAGACCTTCACAGCACTACCCAGGATCGATATGCGGCGGCTGTTTTCAGACGAGCTGGAGGATAGGCAAGAGCTGGCTAGAGAGGTGGGGGCTGCGTGTAGAGATGTTGGGTTTTTTTACGCGGTGAACCATGGGGTGCCGGAAGAGGCGTTAGGGGACACATTTGATGCTGTTAGGAGATTCTTTGAGCTGGAGGAAAGTGTGAAGATGGAGTGCCATAATCAGAAGAGCCAGAAGTTCAGGGGGTATGAAGCGTTTCTCGAAGGGAAGCTGGATCCGAGTACAAGAGGAGGTAAGAGAAACTGACCCATTGCATTGGCCCTGAGGATGGACACCGGGACACGGGCAGGTGTGGATTGAAGGCAGATGACGCTGATGCTCGCCAGATCTTAAAGAAGGCTTCCTCATGGGCGAAGACGCCACGGACCCCGAGCAGAACAGGCCCGTCACCCCCCTGACTGTCGAACCACGCAACCAGTGGCCCTCCTCGCCGGAAGCCTCGTTCTTTCGCCCGGCCATCTACGCCTACTACAACCACATGCTCTCCTTCTCCAAACGTATGCTCCGCATCTTCGCCCTGGCTCTCGACAAACCAGAGCATCACTTTGACGCCATCAGCACCACTCCCATGACCAATATCCGCGCCGTACACTACCCTCCCCAGCAAAGCGACGCCGACATCGGCATCGGCGCTCACACAGACTTTTGCTGGTTCACCCTCGTCTGCCAATCGCACACTGCGGTCCCAGCCCTCGAGGTCCTGAACCACAACGGCATCTGGGTGCCCGTGTATCCAGAATCAAACAGTTTCGTCGTCAACATTGGCGACTTTCTAAAGCTCGTGACGGGCGGGACGTGGCAGTCGACTGTGCACCGCGTGCGGAATATGGGGGGTGAGGAGAGATACAGTATGCCGTTCTTCTTCAGTCCAAATGAGGACGGCCGGGTGAGCGTGCTGGAGCAGTTTCGCAAGGAAGGCGAGACGTACGAGGAGATTGTTGTCGGAGAGTACTTTCAGAAGAGGTTGGATGTGGATCGGACGACGCATATTGAGGGCGAGGGGGATGGGCAAACGAAAAGGAGGGCGTATATATGACTTTGTAGAGCATTGCATTCTAGATCTATAGAGCATCGCTCGAAGGGTGGGCTGGCGAGGAGAGCGTCATGCTTGGGAGGAACGCTGTTCGCACCGCTGGGAAAATTAGCCACCCCAGTTCGGCCTCCTCAGTTCAGGTGCAATGCACCGTACACAAGAGTGCGAAGCGGTGTTTCGAGAGAGGCAGGTTTTTCTAGTGACTACACAATGGTGATATTTCGTTTTTGCCCCAGCAGTTCCCAAACCGGCGATTTCGATGCTCTCGTAAATAAACGCGGCAACAAGGACCCAGAGACGCGATGTTTTCGAAGCGGCTGGAAAGTAGTCTCTGCATATCCGATCCTCCGAAAGGTGCTTGCCGTGGCGTCAATCTGTTCAAGTACGAGGCCATTCACGGCGAATTCCTGATCCCGTAGAAACTGCGTCGCGAAGAGGAGGGAGAGCCGTGTGCCACGCAATTGTCCCGCTTCAGCCCTGCGATCGGGAATCCAGAAAGGCGACGAAGGGTTGGAAATCGCGTTGAAGGACTCCTGGCGAAATTGGTGCATCGATCCAGCTTCACTCCTGTACACCACATCGCCCTGCTCACAAGTCAAGGGAAGCAAGAAGCCCTCAACTGCCAAAGACCCTTGACCTGGCCCGTACTCGTTCACGCTGTTGAGTTGGAAGTTGCTGCACTCGGCAGTGTAGAGCTTCTCAGGCGGCGGATAATCGGCCGTATTGCGAAATCGTACATGACCCCCAGCGCTTGCCCAAGACCAACTGGGGGCATATTTGTCATCCAGAGAGCCCAATGTGTTGCTGGCTAAACTATCGATCAAATACCATTGGAGTTGTTCTACTAGGTCGACCTCCCAGATTCCGCACATGTATCGATGGGGCAGGCTGCGCTGCATTCTCGCTGCAAGACCGGATAGGGCAGGAAGACGGTCTGTCTGGTACGTGAATTTCCTGGCCGAAAATTCATCGACCATGCCTTTCCACCTCTTCAACTCCAAAGAGGTATTTCCCACGGTCATCGAGGCCCCATCGCTGACAGCATCGTCAAATAGACTTTCATTACTCGGAGAGCACTCGCACGCGTTCTCGCTCCCGCAAGACCAGAGCAACTCCCTACCGCTGAATTTGAGAACGCGAGGTGACAGGCTGATCTCTTGCATGGTCCATCCTCGAGTTGAGAGTACTCCCGCTTCGAGTCTGTCCGTCGATGATACTGGTACTAGTCCCCGGTGCAAGTCGCGGCGGACATAGACGGGACCAACGGGACACTGGAGCTGTACGCTGCGGCTCCCGTCCCACGTAATGAAGAGGCCCGTGTCGCTGTCTGGACTGTCGACGGCGGCGAACGTTACGCTCGCATTCTCGTAGATGGAGCACATGCGCGCTGATTCGCGTTCCCAATCGCTAGGCGAGTCTTGGATAATGCAGAGAGAGTCGATCCACAAGTATTTGATGTCGAGCTGGCGTGCAAAAATGACGGCTTCGCGGCAGGTTCGGGGGAGGTCGGAGAGGGCAAATCCGGCCTTTCTGTGCGGTAACGTTGACTGCGTCGTTAGCAAGGTCCTGGTCATACCCCAGCAATAACTCAGTGCTACGTAAGCTTCGTTTTCGTCTGAGGCTGGTTCATAAAGCTTGGGTTCGGTATTGGAGTCGCCGACGGCGATGACCCGGGTCGGAAGCGTCTGTTGCGGTTTGGGACAATTGGGGTGTGAGTTAAGACATTGTTCTAACCACTGCTTTGCTTGCGCGATGCCTTGAGGTGAAAGCGGGCCCGATGAATGTTGGGGAACATAATTCAGAGCAGAAAAACTTTCCCACACTTTATCTACACGAGCTCAGCCGTCGGTATGGTGTGAGTGGCGAACGAGGATCGGAATACCGTCGTCTGTGTAAAACTGTAGCGAGTCAATTTCAGCATCTCCCCCAGCCCACTGGGCTTGTACCAACAGAGATTGTTGGCGTTTTTGCAGCGTGCTTCCCTCGAAGTTGAATGAGGGGATCAGATGCACCTTGGTGAGTTTGAGTAATTCCCGATCGGCGATGATACTGTTATGGAGGTGAGCCGTCACTTGGAAAATTTGGCTGCCCTTGAAACACCACTTCGCACCCTAACGTGCGGTACATAGCATCCTTACACCTTCAGCTTACCTCGTACTAGTATACATGTTCTCGAGCCCATCGCGGATGAATTGGCAGGAGAGGCAGCCCAGTTTCGCGGTTGCGGCCAGGTCGGAAAATGTGCAGAATGTGCTCCAGCTATTTTCCCCAAAGCACGGGCTGCCATTTCTGTAGGAAAGCTTCAGGTCGCGGCAATTGATGCAGACCATGTGCGGTGAAGGAGTGTGTGATGTTGAGTCAAGATACCCCGCCGTGCCCGCTCTTCGACTTCGCCATTCCGGCCTGGATAGCTCCTGCCTGCATTCTCCTGCGACGCTGACTCGCTGCACCCCCACATCATCTATTGCTACTGGTATAGAATGAAATTACTTCAACATTTGGTCATGTTCGCTTGATTATAATGTTAGCGCATGCATGATGCCTTGGGTCATGGGTGAAGAGTTTTGCATTATCAAGGTAAAGTCATCCTTTGAAATACCGCTTCGCACCCGTGTGCAAGATAAACTGCATCAAGACTTACGAGGCGTAGTGGTGAATCAGGGACAATGTCTTTTAACACGAGGAAACCGGTCTCCCTCAAAACACCGCTTCCCACCCTAATGTAGACTATATAGCACCCCGACTTAAAGGGCCAAGTGGTGGATTAGCCACTTAGTCTTCCTAGTGCTGTTATGAGCATAAGCGTAGTCACGCCCACTTTTTCGAAGACATCGCAGGGAAGTGCATGGATCATCCGCCGAGTGTGACTCTTGTCGGAATATGCACCAGGTCTGCCAGATTCCAAGGCGTTCATCTATATCGTACATCTTCTTTTCATAGTAAACCAAAGTTCCATATGCTACAATGAAATGGTATCGAGAATTAGTTTTCCATGTAGCCCAAAATTGATCATTCGAACGCCGCCGACATTCTACGCAACGCCAAATGTGACCACACAATACCGCAAAGAGCTTCAATGCACATGGCCGACCTGCGTCACAAGTGGCACCAGCATACCAATCATGACGATAGCGATATCTGATTTCGAAAGTGAGGGACTGCTCTTATGGTCGATGTAGCCGTTTGTTGTGGATTCGTCATGTGAATGAGAAGATGTCGCTTCTGTCATCGAGTGCATTGCGACGTATCTAGAACCATTAGTCTCTGCTGGAGGCTGGCCAGGATGAATGTACCCACAGAAATGTTCCTCCAGAAAACAAGAGCACCCATCCGGTCGTCCACGTGAGGCCCTCGTCTCCACCAAGTCGTGCTCGGCCCAAGGCATGTACTATGGCCCACGTTGCCACGGCACCTGCTGGAGCTGCTAAGCTGAACAGTAGCAAATGCCCCCGTGTAGTACGTTTCGAAAAGCCTTGCTTTAAGAGCACCGAAGTCAGGCCAAATGCTGCAGGCGCTTTGTGCAGCATCAAAGCGAAAAATATGACGAGCGACAAGGAGGTCGAGGGCGCCGTGGAGGAGGCGCCAAGTGCAATGCCATCTGCGCAAGCATGGATAATGAGTCCGACGGTAATGGCAGAGCTTCGGGGTCCTTGTGGTTCCGGGTCAGGAGGTGGTGAGGACGGGTGGGAGGCATTGAGCGTTGCGGTCGAAGCGTTGTGCGGTCCCCGAGACAGGTCCGAAAGCGAAATATGCAGGCGTTCGTACTGCGATTTGGAAGAGAGGGCGCTCGGCAGATGGTCGACAAGAAACATCAGGATGAAACCGAGGGTGAGAGCAACACCAATGTAGGCATGCGGCTCAGGGTGCTCCTCGTGAACGACTGGCTTCTCCTCTTCTCCTTCGGGCGCATGTATCCTCGTATGGCCCTCACTGTGACCCTCTGTGGAATCATCGTCGCCGCCCTTCTGCGCCTGTGTCTTGTCATCTTCAATCTTCTGCTTCTCCATCTCTTTCTCCTTTTCCTTTTCCTTCTGCTCCTTTTGCTTATCAGCTGCCGTTCTTTTCACAACGATATATCTCGGGGCTTTGATTGCATCTGTGCGGATCAAGTTTGTGTCCAAGGCTTCGGATCTTTCCGTCTGCACAAACTCGGTGGGATGCTTGACGCCTTTTTGCTGGCTTGAAACCGTGGATAGCTGTGCCTTGGCAACGTGGGCATGCGGTTTTCCAGCGCTGTACATGGTCTCGATGCCTTCCGGAATGATGACTATGAGGGCGGTGCCAACCAGAACGCCCGTGCCGAGAAGGGATAAAGTACGAAGCTGGCGTGGCGAGAGGGAGAGGGAGAGAGGGAGGATGCCAGCAAGGAAAGAGCTACACCCATTAGCCAACAAATCAGACTCGGGAGAGGCCTATCTACTCACGCAATTGCCATGATGGTGCTCAAGGTGAGCAGGGTAAACAGTCCGTCCCACATGCTGGCGATGGTCAAGGGGATGCGCGTGGAGGGCGAGGGAAAGAGCGACGCAGGCGAAAACGAGAAGAAAGAAGGGCAGATGAAGATCAATCGACAACACTCCCCATGCCGCGCTGTCGTCGGGAGTGGTAAGGGATCGAGGCGGAAGTTGAGGCGCAGGTGGATGTGCAGGGCGGAAAAGACGGGCGGCTGTGTCCTCAGGGAGACAACCATGGCACGGACCTTGAGGCCCGCGGCGAGACGAGGCGCTAGGAACGCGTGAGATCGCGACTGGCGACTGGCCTCGACTTTTCCTGTTCGCTGCCCACACACACCATCCAGCCGTCGCATCGACTCTCGCAGCCCGAAGCTCGGTCAGGGAGCTTACAGCGACCGCGTCTGCCGACTTCTTACGCGACCGCCGCCTCGCCATGGCCTCCTCGTTGGACAACCTCATGGATGAGTGTATGCCTCAACATGCTCCCTCACTATCCAAGCAAACTACTCACACGCACCAGGGGTCACGGATTCCAACGAGGCCTTCTACCTCAACCTTACGCGATCCACGTCCAGCAAGGACAAGCCGCAACGAGTCCTCGACGAGCCATTCAACCCCTCCTTCACATACGAAATCTATGGCGACGAGCAGAAGCTGGTCGGGTACAAGGAGCCCGCCATCTATCTCGATTTCCGCGCAAACGACCTCACTCCTTCGCTCGATATCCAATTCAAGCAGAAGCTCGATCTGGCCACCATCATACCCGAGTTTGAGCAGGTCGACCTGGAGGAGCCGTTAAAGGACATCCTCCCGTCGTGTAGGATTCTTGGGATCCCCAAATACCGCCACTTAGGAACTGACAGGGAACAGACGTCTTTGAATCCAGCGAAAATAACCATGTTCCCGGCCCAGACCCCACCTCACAAGCATGGACACCGCCAGGCAAGCTCATTCGTAGCTTCAAGCAGCAAGGCAAAGACTACGAAATATGGGGCGCAAGCCTTGCAGATCCCCGCGCCCTACAGATTTTCCGCAATATGCAGATACTGGTCATCCTATTCATCGAAGGTGGCTCGCAGCTGGAGCTCGATGAGCCATGGACGCTAGACCGCTGGACATTGTATTTGATGTATGAGGTTACCCCACTGAAAAACTCATCAGCTTCACCGTACACAATTGCTGGCTTCTCGACGTCATATCGCTACTGGGTCTTCCCAACCCTCGAGGTGATGCGCGCCATCAAGGCGATACCCTCCCCGCCCGCCAGCGACAGTGGACATGTCACCGATTACCATACACACTTGACCCAGGACCCGAAGACACATTTAATCAATGAACAAATAAACACTTTGGAAGTACAGTCGCGCGAGCGGATATCCCAGTTCATAATTCTTCCACCCTACCAGCGAAGGTCACTTGGTAGCGAACTCTATGAAACCATATTCGGTGTCCTAGTAAAGGTATCAAATGTGTGGGAGATTCCGGTCGAAGACCCAAGCGAGGTACGTATATCGTAGGCTGGTACTAATCGCACTCTGAACGATGACGCTGATTACCTGTCGCTCTAGGCATTCGACGCGATGCGCGACTATAGCGACATGGCCTATCTCCGAAGAATGTCTTCATTTGAAGCACTCTCCCTCGCTTCATCCATCCCGCCTGACAAGATGCGAAAGGATGCACCTATACCTCGCGACCTCATTCTAGGGAATGGCGCTGACCTGGACGCAATCCGGCACGAGTCCAAGATTGTCCCCCGGCAATTCAATCGACTTGTGGAGATGCATCTCCTCTCCACCATACCAACGCTCAGTCGTTCGACTGCCCGCCTTACCCGGAAAGACAAGTCGAGCAACGAGAACGATCGAAAGTATTACTTCTGGAGACTGGCAGTGAAAGACAGGATATACCGCCAGAGCGCCGATGTTCTAGATCAGCTGGAGGATCATGCAGAGAAGGTACAGAAGCTAGAAGACGCTGTCGACAACGTGGTAGATGAATACAGCGAGCGCCTACAGGGGATCGACAAGAGGGTCGGCAAAGGCCCTCAAGAATCACAGAATAGCGCCAACAAGCTGGCCAAGCGGAAGAGAGTCGTAGTCGATGACGACGACGAAGATGACGCCGACTCTGTGGCTAGTTCAAAGAAGATCAAGGCCTGAAGAGCGATGATAGCCTGGCGAAGGAGTTCGCACGGCTGCTACTTGTCCCGGGTGCTGGAGTGAGTCGTCAGCGACATGTTGGTGTCCATGAGCCGTAGCAACTTGGCTTGCGGTTACTTAAGTGGTTCGACATGCAGATCAAGGTTCATGGACCAGCTAACCCTTTCAATGGGCATATAATATGTAGTCTATGAAATATACCCTTTAACGTCGATGCGCTTGACCCTCGAAAGAGCACGTGAGTCGGTGTTTAGTTCGGCTGGCGGAACTAGCGGGGTAACATGACCCCCCTAGAAATTTATGTCGATTGCATTGCGTTGCGCCTCGTACGTTGCTCTTTACCTGCGGCCATTTGCAGCTATCAGCGTTAGAAAATCGCAATGCCAAGCTCTCAATACCATCTCACAGTCCTCATCTCCGGCAATGGCTCAAATCTGCAAGCTCTCATAGACGCATGCGCGTCCAGCGCATTGCCCAATACGCGTATAACGCACGTCGTCTCAAAGTATGTCACCCTTCAATATTTACTTTTCCGAAACCTACTGCGAGGAAGATTATTGTTGACTCGCACGGCAGTCGCAAAGCAGCATTCGGGCTTGAACGCGCCGCGAAAGCCTCGATACCTACCGCGTACCACAATCTCGTACTGTACAAGAAGAAGCACCCTCAAACTCCCGAAGGCACACTCGCCGCACGCACAGAATACGACGCCGATCTCTCCAAAATCATCCTCGCGCTCGATCCCAGGCCCGACGTGATCGTGTGTGCGGGCTGGATGCACATAGTCACGCCCGCATTCCTCGATCCAATCGCCCAGGCTGGCATCAGGGTTATCAATTTGCATCCGGCACTGCCAGGCGAGTTTGCGGGCGCGGGGGCAATCGAGAGGGCTTGGGAGGCGGGGAATAAGGGCGACATTAAACGGACGGGAGTCATGATACATGAAGTTATCGCCGAGGTGGATGCAGGGGATGCAATTGTGACAGAGGAGGTGGAGCTCAAGGAGGGTGAGACATTGGATGAACTTGAAGAGCGGATGCACAAAGTAGAACATGGGCTTATCGTTGAGGGGACGAAAAGGGTTTTGGAGGGGATTAAGAAGGGTTAAATGTGGAAGACGTTGAGAAGGCAAAATGTTTGATACCCCGTCGCACTAGGATTACTATTGCGAGAACGCCTATGATTGTTATCGATGTTCTTCTTACAACGAGGAATGCAATCAGACATACCACTCTTCGAACAAGGCGAATGCAGTGTTACCCTCGAGCTACGGGCTTTCGTAATATGTTAGCTTGGTCAATAGACAGCCTGATAATCGTTACAAACTTGTACGTCGCGAGGGGCTCCCAACAACTTCATATCCGCCCGTGGTTCACCTCCCCGACAGCTCGCAACACTGCAACACGACGAATCAACATCTCGAAATGAAAGGTTCGGCATGGTTGTATATATTGGCTATTTTCTCGTCTTCTATCTTCATCACGTCCTTCCATTCATAATCTCTTCGTGTCTGCCACCATGCATTTCCCAATTTTCTCAATCCCACTCTCTTTCCTCCTCTTCGCCTTTCTAGTGGCCGGGTTGCCCCTCGAATCCATCCCCTGCTTCCCCAAACCACCCTCCCACTGTCTCTCCCAAACTGCCCCGTCTTCTTTGGCCCTCACCGCCATCACCTCCGCCTGTGCTCAAATCCCGACCTGCCCCGACGATGCAACGCCGAACGCCGTGAAGGGAAAAGTCCCCGGATACACCGCGACGCTCAGCGTCGGGCCTCTGTGTGGGGGAGTCGGAAATTGGAGCGTGGAAGCTTGTGTGGGGTTATTTGTGGATGTGTTGGATAAGGGGTGCAAGGGGCCGGAACAGGCGGATGGGGAGAGTTTTAATTGTGAGTGCGCAAAGGAGATTGTATTTGTGGGTGGAGGTAGCTAATGAGAGGTAGTGGGGTATGTGAGGGCTCAGTGTGATGGGACGTTTTTGGCGTTTAATTTTGGGGGGTAGATTAGAGGACATCAGGAGAAGACAAACGGCTATGGGACGAACGTTGCTTTAATTGAGTATGCTGAGAGTTTGGTCTGCTAATGATGGGGTTGTAAAGAGGCGGTGACGCAGGGGACTGTTTGTAGGAGACGGGGATGACGTCCATTTCTTCATCTCGGATCGAATTTCATCAATTTCTTAGTTCAATGCCCAAATATTGACGTCAAGGAGATAACCTCCTCCAAACGGTGCGGTTGGAGCGTAATTTTGCAGTCTATTTGATCGTTCTTAAAAAGAAGCCCACAGAGTCTCCTTCTCCATTTCCACCCTGCAACCCTGCCACTCTTCCACACTCTCAAGATCCTTCTCCTCACATCTTCCAGTATGCACTCACTAATTAGCCTCACGACTGCGGCCTTCCTATTCTTAACAGTTCTCTCCTCGATACTTCATGGCCCCTTCCGGCCTACAGCCCATCATTCAATCAGCCCTACCTCTCACTTGTTCGGCCACCCTCCAACCCACTACAACCCCCCCGCCGCCATCAAACGCTCAACCTGCGACTCAACCGGCTGGTATGTTCACGACATCCTCCTACTGCCTCCCTCTCCGTTCTAACAACCACAGGCTCATCAACTGCCGCACAGCACCCCCAATCTCCGTCGACTACCTCAACGCCTGGGTCACTACGCACAACGTCTGCCAGCCGCTTCAGTGGTGCATTCCTAACAATCACAACAACAATACCAAACACGCGAATAGCACCGTCGCTGGGATCAGGGCTTCTATCAAGCTGGGAGACCACTGTGGACAAGGCGAGGATCTGGGCATCGAGCTTTGTCAGAGCTACTTCAAGGAAATGAGTGATATCTGTGGAAAACACGCGGGAGTTGAAGCCAAAGAAGATGTGTTCTATTGTAAGTCGATTGGGATGTAAAGGTGCGGGAGTGAGTGAGGCTGACGGGGAACAAACAGTGGGTAATGCGACGAGTCGGTGCGATGGATCGCTTCTCGAGATTACGTTTGAGGACAGGTGAGCTTTTGCGTTCTTTTGACAAGGGAATGGTGAGACTAACGCGTTTCTACGCAGCAACTGCGCTGACTCTGGGGATGGCGGTAATTTGGAGTGTCATTAGATTGTGGAGAGCAGGGGTCCCGGTATTCGTCACGAAAGGCATATCGCGGATCGAAGGGGATATACGTGGGGATTTAATTGGGTCACCTACGAACCTCCTCACGTAGGTCGGTAGATATACTTGGGAAGCTGGTTTGAGATGAAGAATCTGTGTGCTTTGTGCAGACAAAAGTGATCAATGCATTACCAATCAATCCATGTGGATCCTGGAAGCTATCTTAAGACGTGATTGTTAGTTGTCGCTTCATGTGGTATTGCTCTAGAAAACGGAATCCACGGCGGTTTTAGGTGCAAAAGACCATATATTGCGTACTTTCCAAGAACCTCGGAACCTCCGACTGCCGCAATCAGCATGTGTCAGACCGCTGACGTCAAATCAAGCATTTGCGCCTGTCAAAACTATAGCAAATACGAGAGTACCAAATACGGGGTAGCATTGGTAACAAGGGGAGGAAAATCTCGGGTATGCAGACATATGACCCTGTCATGTCTTGCATAGTTTATATTGCACAGCCCAGGACTCGAAATCTCGAAGACCCGACAGCGCAGCACTTGTTGCAGCGGTAATCTTATGAGTTGCGAAACGATGGTCGCACGACACGCTGAGCCGCCTGATAGAGCAGCGTAAGTGAGAAAGGGCAATGAAGTGGGAAAGGAAAACTGTTGTTTGAACGACACAGGCGCTTGATGCGGCAGTTCTCGGCATCCTATAACGGCCGTCATGCGGATGAGTAAAGCGAGAACTTCGCAGTCTAGTACATGAGAGAGATGATAATGTACAACAGATTGGTTGTCGGCACAGTTTTCGCATACTAGAAATGTTTATCTTGCAGTTGAGCTACCCGCCATCGCAGATCCCGCTTCATCTGTGTTGTTTGTGATATCATGCTCCCGAACTCTTGTCTCTTTTTTATCACTTCCATCGTCTCCCAACTCAACGGCAGCGGCATCCTCCAAATCGTCCTCTTCCTCGCGATACCCTTCTGCGCTCTGTGGTAGCGGGGCAAAGTTCTGGCGTTGTAGCCTCTTCTTGTCGATGCGCCGGCGCCAGGGCTTGTATAGAAGAACGCTGAGAACACCACCGACAACGAAGGTGCCGCATATGGCACCACCTATTCCAGTCAGCTTCATGTACGAACATACACCGCGTATGATGGGGACTCACCAACGATATCCCATTTTTCGCCCAGTCTCTCCACGCCGTCCCAGAAGGGGCCCGACGGCTCCGCAACATTCAGCGCTAGATTTAGAAACTGCACCACCCCGATCACCGTTGCCACAATTACCGTGATGACCGTGAGAACAATGCTGTAGTAGCATATCGCAATCGGGTCTCTCGCCAACTGCGTACTTGTGTACAAGCTCATCATCAATGCGCCATCTGTGGTATCCAACAAGCACATGCCCGCCGTAAAGAGCAGCGGAAAGAGCAAGATTAGCCATATGCTCGTGCCCTTGGATGCCTGTATGCTGCTGATTCCCAGTATAGCAATCTCGGATGAGGTGTCGAATCCGAGGCCGAACATGACGCCCAAAGGGTACATTTTCCACGGCCGATCGATCAGCTTGAACATGCGCTGAAAGAGTGAGAACAGCATGCCACCGCCCTGAATCTTGAACTCAGTGTGCTCTTCGCCGACCGCTGTCGCTATCAGTCGCTTCATCTGCACAACCAACTTGTACAAGATGTATATATTCATTATGCCTAGCAGCAGCAGAAATGTCGCTGAAACGGACGTTCCGATTATTCCTCCCACGCGCGAGAAGTTGTCGAATTTTGACGAGACGGCTGCGGCAGTGCCGGCGACGACCAGCGAGGTTATAATTACGATTGTGGAGTGCCCGAGTGAGAAGAACATGCCGACGGTGACGGGGCGTTGGCCTGCGGCGATGAGGCGGCGGGTCATGAGGTCGATAGCGGAGATGTGGTCTGCGTCGAGAGCGTGGCGGAGGCCGAGGGTGTAGGAGAGAACGGCGGTTGAGATGAGAGGCGTGTGGTAGTGCTATGACACGATCAGTAAGTTTCAATTGCTGTAGAATGGGACATGTACCAGTACCACTCCCACTGCAACCCAAACCATCAGGTTAACGGCAATCAGCGTTGCGATTATGGCGAGGGCGCTGAAAGGAAGCCTCCTGAGGTATGGGACGCGGGCATGGTAAGCTGAAGCTTTGGCCGTCCACGCCTTCAGTGTCGAGGAATTCGCTGCTGCTCTATGCTCGCTCCCAACTTGGGACGAAGGGGGACGGTCGGCCATTTGGAGCTGTTGACGCTGCTATGTGCGATCTGAAAAGACAGGGATTAGAGAGCGGACGGACTTCTAGCGACATGCTAGACGTCCACTTGCTGCAGGAGGAGGATTATAGCAATCTCCTCCTATATATATGTTAGCAGAGTAACGCGCGTGGTGGGGGATGAGCCGCTGCTAACGCCACGAAGAGGTTCCGTTATCTCTAAGCATCGGCGGGGTAGCTTCGACGTGGAGCCATGACTGATGGTGATTAGCCAATCTCCCACAAAATCTGCTCACATCAATAGGGACGACAAAATCAATCTCACACCGAGAATAAATGCAGCTGCGCGGTTGGAGACTTGTTGTACATTGATAATTCTACATTTTGCTGAAACAAAGAGATGCATTTGTGCCTCCAAAGCCGAAACTGTTGGACAGAGCAACGTTGATGCGCTTTTGCTGAGCGGCATGGGCCACGTAGTTGCAGTTGAAATCTTCGTCAGAATCTTCGCCGGGGTTTCCTGGGTTGTGAAGGTTCAGCGTTGGTGGGAGTATGTTCTGGTCCATTAGCGTCCCTGGATCTTCGTACTTCATTGGCTCGTACTCACATGATGGAGGCCCAGGATGGTGAAAATAGCTTCAACACTCCCAGCCGCTCCCAGTAAATGCCCAATGGCACCCTTGGTACTGCTAATGTTGATATCTTCGGCGCGCTGCTTCCCTTCTTCGCCGAGAAGCAGGTCTTTGATGGCGCGATTTTCCGCAGCATCCCCGAGTAGCGTGCTCGTCGCATGCGCATTGATGTAGTCAACAACATTAGGCTTGATACCAGCATGTCGAAGGGCATGCTTCATAGCTAGGAGAGGCCCTTGGCCATCCTCGCGCGGAGCAGTCATATGATATGCGTCGCTGGAGAGGCCATATCCAGCTACTTGGGCATATATCTTTGCACCTCTTTTCTTCGCATGCTCCAGCTCTTCGAGCACAACCACACCAGCGCCCTCACCAATCACAAAGCCAGCTCGGTCTCTGTCAAATGGTCGACTGGATTCTTGAGGCTTGTCGTTCCAAGCCGTGGCTAGACTCCTTGCTCTTGCGAAGCCGGCGATGGCGAGTGGATGAATGCAGGACTCTGCGCCACCAGCTATCATAACATCTGCATCACCAAACTGAATGAGCCTTGCCGCATCTCCAATGCTGTGGGCGCCCGTTGTACACGCTGTCGTCGCAGCGTGGTTTGGTCCCTACGAGGGTAAGTCTTAAGCGGCCTGAGAGTCTGGATCGTATGATTTGAACGGACCTTGAAGCCGAAGCGCATAGATACGTGCCCAGCGGCCAGGTTGATTAGGAGCCGTGGGACAAAGAGTGGTGATACTTTCTTATAGCCCTTGTTGATATTAGCAGGAGCCCCTTAACGGTCTAGAACCACATACACCTTTCTCATACGAAACGGTCGTCTCGTACACATCGTCGAGGCTTCCAATGCCAGATCCAATGTACACTCCCTTCAAATGTAAGCGTTTAGGATTTTGCAAGCCCAGCGATCCCTTACCGTAGCTTCAAGGTCCTCTTCATGCTTTGGCATCCAGTCTGCATCTTTTAATGCTTCTTCGGAAGCTACCATAGCATATTGCGCGAATCGCGCCATTTTGCGCTCATCCTGCGCCCTTGTCAATTTCTGCATTGAAAACTCATCTCCTCTACATACCCCAGGACGCAATAATTTTTTCGCATCCCACGCATCATCATCTTTGCTTCCTTGCGGAACCACTCCAGCAACCTGACTAGGTAGGACTGCGAATCGCTCGCCCCTTTCTTTGATGCCAACGATGCCGCAGTGACCTTCGATTAGCCGTTGCCATGTTCGGCGGACGCCTAATCGAATTAGTTTCAACGGCGTGGGTGCATGCCAAATGAGTGTGAACCTATGCCTAGGGGTGTCACCAACCCCAGTCCGGTAACTACCACTTTGCGCATGGCATGATTTGATGGATTGGTGATGAGCGGAGGGTGCGGAGGGTGCGAAAGATGACGAGAAGTCGAAGTATCCAATGTTAAGCTGGTGCCACATGTGGCGCATCTGATTAGTGCCAGGCCTGTGCGTCACTTCCGCCGTCCATCAATTGATGTTCGCCCGGAATCCTGCTGTTATCGGTATAATGATCCACTGTGGTCGCAAAGCAACTCTTTTGAGTTTTCTACCGAGTCGCCACGTCCAATAAAATCCCTTACACATACGTCTCACAGTGTTTGATCGATTCATATGTCATTTTCATTTTGATATTCACTGCAGATGACTATCTTAGCATTATAACTGTTCGTTTTTAAGAGCCAGTACTAAGCCACCCCTAGTATTATTCTAGTTTTTATCCTCTGAGAATCAATAAGAGCCAGGTACATCAAACGCAATCACGCCTTTCGCCATCATATCCTCCCCTTTTGCGTCAACAAACTGGAAACTGTCCTTCCCAGGTGGTAGCCACGTCTTTTCAACCACCTCCAACTCCTCATGCTGTTCTGGACGTATTGAATTTTCCATTCCTTCCAAACCACCAACTCCAGGACTGCTGTTCAATTTCTCAGCTTGTGGCTGTGTGCCAATATCGTCGGCCGAGGAAAGCTCGCTTGGGTGTGGTGTGCCGACCCGGTCTTCCAGCTGTGGTTTCAATTCCTCGTCTTTGATAAAAGTCGATTGGTTCCGACTGGCTGCGAAGGCTGCAGGAAGCGGACAAGATGTCGCAGCATAGTTCATTGCGGCCAGAATTTCTTCCCGAGTGAGTGGAGACGGTCGAAGGTTGCGATCACGGGTATAGTGAGCCCTGGCCTTGGCTCGGGCAGCTCTTCGGCGAGCATTGCAAAGAACATACGTGGGAATGGAACAGGATCTAGTTTTTTTGCAAAGATATGCCGAGCAATGATCGAATGACTGCGAGACCTTTCGCACGCTTGCATCTGGCGGGGCTGAGCTAGCGCGACCGAGTGCTTTTCGAGCCAGAAGCGGGTCGCAAGATGATGACGGAGAAAGCGAGCGGTGAACCTGTGTCTCTGCCGGGTCGTTTTCTTTCGTTGAAGCAAAAGCGTCGGAAGCGGATGGTGCATGATTTGTCGATTCCAAGGTCACCCGTGCTACCGAAGCGGGATTCGGGTTGAAAACCGATTGGTCCCCGTGAGCATTTGACAGCATAGTGAAGATACAAGCTTTGGCCCATACCCCGTCCTGTCGTTCCCAGAAACATGCTTTATATGTGAGTACTGTCAAGCAGTAATGCAATTCAGCAAGCAAACGTCGATCAACTATTCTAACGTTCGTTCGCAGTTTGCAAGGAAGACGTATGGTTTCAAGTTGGCTGGAACGTGTTGTACGGCGAACAGTGTGATAAGTTCACAAATAGCAGCATGTTTGCTGCAGTCCCGCTCACGTGTCACCGCGAACCTCGTGTCAAGAGCATTTCTGACAATGCAGGGAGGAATTCTTGGAATGTGGATAAGATGTAGCGAGCAGGCATGTGATTCATGCATCGATTTTCAAATTTCGATGAATGCTCGAAGAGATGAGTTCAAGGCATTGAAAGGAGCAAGAGTGGACAGTAACAAAGAAAGATAACAGTCCAATTGACCAA
The DNA here is from genome assembly GCA_010093805.1 of Polyplosphaeria fusca. Taxonomy (NCBI): domain Eukaryota; kingdom Fungi; phylum Ascomycota; class Dothideomycetes; order Pleosporales; family Tetraplosphaeriaceae; genus Polyplosphaeria; species Polyplosphaeria fusca. The sequence continues at coordinate 69,838 of ML996212.1, forward strand.
AGTCGACAAACTCTGCTAGTTTTGCAAACGTTTGCTCCCGGGGTGAACGGTCCGGTATTCTAGAAGAGCTTATCGAAGTCGGTCACTAGAGTTGTAACGCAACTTAGTGGATCAAGGGTGCGGAGTCATGAAGCGCGACCAAGGGCTAAACCGTGGCAACGGGCAATCAAAAGCCGTCCAAGAAGGGGATGGGCCGCTGGATGATTCCAACAGGTGGTAGTCTCAACGGCCAGATGACAACGAGGGCGGCGGCGACGGCAGCGGCGCAGAAACAGGATGTTGATTGCTGCTCTCACGGACGAAACTTCAGAATCTGATAGCGGTAATGGACGGAAGGGAAGACGATGGTGTGGTTTGAAGGTGCCGAAAGCTCGCGGAAATGAGGTAAGCACGTCATTCGCGCCAAGACAAAAGATATTCGCTAGCGGCAGGTGCTGGTGGAGGGACGAGACGTCGAGAGCGATGACTGTTCGCACCATGGCCTCCTCTCAGACGCCCGACCCGCGCGACATCCGCAGCCTTCTTCCTCACTCATGACAACAGTTGCCATGGCTGCCCCAGGCCACACGCCGGCTGCCGCCAATGGCACGCACAAGTACAGTGAGCTCGCCAAACTCCCGTCTCCGCAACAAACAAAGCTGATACGTGCATAGCCCGAGTCACCGAACAACCAGAGAACTCCTTTGCCAAACTCATTCCAGACCAGACTATTGCCATTATACCCCAGGTCACGCTTGAATCTGGTGTGGTGCTCCATAACATTCCGGTTGCATACAAGACTTATGGCAACCTGTCGCCCCAGGGTGATAATGCCATGGTCATATGTCATGCGCTCACTGGCAGTGCCGATGTGGGCGATTGGTGGGGCCCGTTGCTCGGGGGGACTGGGAAGGCTTTCGACATTTCGAGGTTCTTCGTCGTCTGCATCAACAGCCTAGGGAGTCCATATGGAAGTGCAAGCCCAGTCACGGCCAAGCACAATGACCCTGCCCTCGGTCTCTATGGGCCCGAGTTTCCTTTGACCACGGTCAGAGACGACGTCAAGTAAGATCGGCAGGAAACCGCCACGCGGATGGTGCTGACACGCACAGCGTATTCAAACTACTGCTCGACGATCTCGGCGTTCAGCAGATTGCAGCCGTGGTCGGAGGGTCCATGGGCGGCATGCTCGTCCTGGAGTTTGCGTACTTCGGCAAAGACTACGTCAAGTCCATACTACCTATCGCCACGTCTGCCCGTTACAGCGCTTGGGGCATAAGCTGGGGCGAAGCTCAGAGACAAAGCATCTACAGTGATCCGAAGTACGACGACGGGTACTACACTTTCGATGATCCCCCATCTACAGGGCTTGGAGCTGCACGTATGTCTGCCTTGTTGACCTACCGCAGCCGCGACTCTTTTCAGACGCGCTTTGGTAGGAACACGCCAGATGTGTCAAAGAAGCAGACGATAAGCGGCATCCCTCGTCCTGCAACGCCATCTCACGAGCACTGGGCTATCCACAACGACGGTCATAAGAATGCTAGGTCTCCACGTCCTTCAAGGACAAACAGCACGATTGCTCTAGCTTCCAACACATCGTCAGCGCAAGCCGATCTTGAGTTCAACGATGCCTCAGGCTCATCAACACCAAATATTGTGGAAGGAGAAGCAAACGGCGAACCACGCGTTGCTCCTTCTCCAAAGAAGCGTGCGCCTACGTACTTCTCAGCGCAGTCATACTTGCGATACCAGGGGGAGAAGTTCATCAAACGTTTCGACGCCAATTGCTATATTGCAATCACCCGGAAGCTCGACACGCATGATATATCTCGTCATCGTTTCCCAGAAGGCGCTGATCACGAGACATATGACCCAGTACTAGCCTTAGAATATGCTCTATCTTTGATCGAGCAGCCAACATTGGTGCTCGGGATCCAGTCTGATGGACTTTTCACGTATGCAGAGCAACAAGAGCTTGCTGCGCATATCCCGAATGCGACACTGAAGACCATTGATTCTCCCGACGGCCATGATGCCTTTCTACTCGAGTTTGAACAGGTCAACGGATATGTACTTGACTTTTTCAACCAGATCCTTCCAGAGATCATGGCTCGAACTCCAAACCTGATCGACGTCGCTCGACAAGAGTCCGGTATGGCCGCCACAAAAACGAGCACTTTCGGCGAAGCCGAGGTTGACGATATCACGGCGTGGTGACGCAATGGTATGTATCTTCATTAGCAAGGCGAATGGCGTTAGTAGCCATGTTCAGCTTTCGGCATATGCTTGAAAGAAGGCTGTTCATGAATAGGTAAGCCTCTTAACGGCCTCGAGGTTCAACTCCTCTACCCGCCCTCCACCTAATGGTCGAGGAGCAATCAATGATATCTGCAAGACTCAACAACGTCGATATCACATAACTTTGATAATAGTGATTACTAGCTTTTTGGCTGACATGAAGGCTGATTGAAATTCCTACGACATCGGATGACTGATCCGAATGACCAGGCAGGTGTTTCCTTATCCCACGCATATCATTTCCTTAGCAGTCCTGGTTTCTCGAGCCCTTTTCTTTTCTATCTCTTCCTACATCTTGTGTGCGCTTATACTAGATTCGGCTTCTCGTGCGTCTCTTTGAATGAGCACAAGTTTATCAGTCGTATATCGCTCTTTATTGGTTTTTTACCCTTGCTACTAGTATCCATTGAAAGTCTTTACTTGTCTCTTTAAATAAGGAAATATATAATTATACACCTAACGTTAGTCGATGACATGTAGCTTTCCATATTAATCAATGGCATTTGCCGTTCGCCTTGTATCATCGTCTCATCTTACTTCAACACCAAGCAAGCTCGGGCTGAGTCAGCGCGCATCGTCAAGAATTGGAAAAAGGCAAAAAGATACAACAGCAGCGAAATGCCAATACCACGTCATAATCGAAGAAAAAAGGAGCCTCGAACGAGATTTTTATCCGAACGATTTACGCTATCCATTGCCGGTCCAGCATATCCAACCCTATCATATAGGAATAATTGGAACACTGTTAGGGGTCAGGGTCTTTACGCTTCGTCACCGATCTCTACGCTAGTCGCGGGGGTACGCGCCTATTAATATGTGCGCGGACCTGGTCCCGATTTCGCTGTGGCTCATGGTCGATTAATAGTATTTTGTAGGAAAGAAATTCATATAAATAGTACAACGTAAAGATTAATCAACCAAACCAATACTTCTACACCCCCCGCACACAACGCACTCACTCACAGAGGGCCCGGCAGGGCTCTCCCCAACCCAGATGCTCTGTCCATATTCACCGCAGCGTCATCTCAACGCGCGCCCACAATGCGCTTACTCACAGGGAGTCGGGCTCATCCACAAGACGATATGGCCATATTCATCGCTACATCATTGAGTCGCGTACCCACCACTCGCTCACGCATAGGGAACCACCCAATCCCAAATATCATGTCCATGTTCAACGCCGCATCAGGTCAGTACACGCCTCCAAATACCGAGTTCTGATATTAAAGCTCCACAATTCTTTCGCCGCGCCATCGCGTCTGCGCCTCAATGCTACGGGGCGCAATATGTGCTTCTCTCAAGGCTCAACTTATTGCGCCTTGCAATTACATACGTCTGTGAGAGATCCCGGACGCCACGCCTTCATCACACCCTCAGCCCTTCAACCTCTCTCTCTGCCATCCACTTCACAACAACTACCAGGACATGTAGATACAGCAACACCAGTCCTCCCACCAACCTCATCCTCTGCCATCTATGATCTATACCCCTCCCCTCAATCCGATCGAGCACTGCCAACCTCACATGCTTCTCCTACATATCTAATTTCCTCCATTCGACTCGACTATCGTATCTCGGAAATTGGGTTTTGAATGGTAGTTAGGAAGGCCAAAGAGCCGATGTCGATGTGACCAGGTCCAACGTGAAGCACTCAAGGGACAAGAAAGTGTAGTTCATCATGCCCATGCCCATCATGTGGGTGGTTTCGGTGATGGGTGGTGGGGTCTGGACTTTGAAGATTTGAGATCGGATGGTGAAGATAGTGGCGAGAATAGTGGGGAGACGTGGTGTGCGTGGAGAGACGAGACATTTCGACCGACACTAGACTGGACTGGAGTGAGGTAATTGCCTTTTGGGAATTACACTTCTTGATTACGGTGGGATCATAGCTGATTGAAACTTGAAATACGTACTATAGAGAGATACGCTATCAATTTGTTTGGGGGAAGGTGCTGCCGAGCTGTCCCAACGCGTCGAGCCTTTGTGAGAGTCGCAAAAATTAGTGTGTGCACAGTCACTCAACCGTCGATTTGTAAAGTTTTTGAGATTGGCTTTCTCGTCGTAGATGGCGCCAAGTGGCAAATACGCCAGGTGCTAGCGGAGTTGCGAGTTCCAAAGACTCCACCTGCATTCGGGATTTGTCTGGGTACTATACGGAATCACTTGGGATTGGAGCATTGATCAATTGGCGATGTATTTGTGCATATGTAGGCTATGCTCACACACACGCTTGGGCAGGGCATTTTCTTATATCAAACCGCAGCGAGACCCCACAGGAAAGAACCCAGCCTGGGAGCCAACAAACGAGAGATTGGCTCGTTGGAACTGAGGAACCTAAACAACGAGCATGTGGTAATTCAATTGAAAGGAAGAAAGATGCCCCATAGCACGAATGCCACTATGCGTATCAGAGAAGGGCAATCGAATGCTCAACATTGAGAACTCGTCAGAGGCCAAGATTATATTTTAAAGCCAACCGCACTGTCCGTTCGACTCGCTCTACATGCCAACGTCACCTTTAGAAGTCTTGTGTGTGGATAAATGAATCCAATCGCTCACGATCAGCAGCATTACCCAGGACCGAAGAAGCACTTGAGACGACGAAATACCGACCTCTGAGAAAGGCAGACCATGCAGGCTGTACTATAAAGACACCTTTCCAGCATGCCAAACGTATAAACACTTCGGCAGCTGATAGGTAATCAACTCTCCAAGTCCGAAGGCTTAGAGAACCGAATGCCATCTCGACATGGTGTTGGAGAAGCACGCACGCGACGCACGAGGACATGTGAACCCCCTTCCCCGCGTCCTCCTTTCGGGAACCATGGGTCACTCTCATCAGCGGCCTAGTCAGCCGGAGAAAAAAGACGACATGACGGCGCCAACTGTGCCCGCCCGTCCTCCGATACGCTTTGATTCGAGATGGCGCCATCTTGCGTTTTTTTTTTTTTTTGCCCTCGGCCTCTACTCCGCTCCAGGGGGCGCACAGGAACGGTATTCCCGCAGATGAAGCGATTCGGTTCCGTCGACCAACAGCTTGCTTGCCCGTTCTGGACACCCCAGCGTACGGCTGTCGTCGACAACTACCGGGAGCCGCATATGCGCAACACACACTGGGGAAGTCGGGTCATGAGGGTTGCGGCTCCTGAGATTGCTCTCTCGCTGCGCATCGTCTATTGGCTCTATCCACTACCAGGACTATCCCTTGCCCCGAGTAGGAACCAGTCGAGATTCATCGTGTGATCCTTTCCTTTGGTATAATGCTGTCTAAAGGGCAATCTGTGCCACAAACAAAGTTACGCCGCCGCCGCCGCCCATCCCATAGCTTCCCATTGTCCCCGGTCACCGGAGGGGTTGGCGCCCGAAGCAAAAAGTAGAAACTTTTGTTTTGATGAAAGACACACCCCTTGCCTCTCCATTAAAAAAGAAACCGCGCAAAAGTGTTAAGGGCGGAGAATCTGCCATGTCACGCCCCACAATCTAAGTAAACGCCACAATGATGAATTGCAAATGAGTCCATCATGCTCGGGACCCCGAGACACACACGATGCCTTGGTGATCGAGGCAAACGGAAAAGGGCCCGAAACTGGAACCTTTCAGACGGGAATCGGAACACACCACGTGGAAGGGTAAGCTTAGCTCCAACGCGGCGTAGATGCGAAGAGCTGTCTCAAGCTGCCATTGGCCGGCGACACGGAAGGGACGGGGCTCTTTTTCTCGTACAAGATCTCGCCCTCTGCGGCGCCAGTCGAAGTTCGCGAGACGGGCGCGCTCTTCAGGGAATACTGTGGCGGGCTCGATGGTGCGGTTGCATAGGTGAAGGGTGTGACGAGGTCGATTGATCGGGATCCGTAGGACGAGCTGTTCGGGTTTGTCCTTGGAGGCAGCGGCCTGGTCGAGGGCGTGTAGGGCAGGGAGTAGCTTATCGACGATGCAGGGGTGTGCGAAAGGGAGGGTGCGGCGCTGAAGGTGGCTTGCGAGATGGAGGCACGGTTGTATCGCGGGCGCTGAGGTCGCACAGTTGTCTCGGCACCGGCCTGGGTGGCCTGGTTGGCAGACTGGAACTGACGCAGATACTTGGATGCTTCCGACTCTTTGCGAAGGCGCTCGTCGCTAGATGCGGTGTTATCGTCTGAGGACATTTCGGAGAAGGCACATGATGAGCGTTGAGACCGAGGCTGGGTCGGTGACCGAGGGGGGACTATGTCTCGAAAGTGAAGGTCCTCGAAGGAGAAGTTGGCGAAGGGCGTCAGCGGTGGCGAGTACTCGGCTGGATACGAGACGGTCTTCTCGTTGTCCTTTTTGCGGCAGCTGTTTGCATGTCAGGACAAGTGCCAAGATGTGTAAGGCACATGACATACCTCTCTGAGCAGTACAGGACAGAGTTGTTTGGGACGATGATTTGCTTCTCACAGGTGGCGCTGCAGCAGCGTTAGCATTGGCATTGGCATGGGCATGGAGATGCGGGTGGCTCACCAGAATTGCAGGAAGCTCGTGGCCATGCCTTCCTCGTCGTCCTCGACGTCCTCCTTCTTGGGCAAGGCCGCTTTGGAGAGGCTCTTGCTGGAATTGGTGCGTTTGGACAGAGGGGCAGGTCTGGTCGGCCGGGCGTGCGCCGGCAGCGGCCTTTTAGAGTGGTTGGAGGGGTGACGGGCGTGCGTGGCCATGGAGGCTCTGGAAGTGCGGTGAGATATATCGGATAGTTGGGCGCTGCACGGTGCAGACGCAAGCTGGCGTACACGGTTGCAGGCCAGATGGGAATCCTGACAGCCAGGGCAGCTCGGGCGGAGAGGCGGTGACACGGGCACGGCGGGCTGGCGGGCTGGCGGCCGATATGACGACTCGGGCTTTGTTCCAGTTGCTTATCGCGTCCCCTGCAGGCGCCAGATTAGCCAGGAACGGCGGCGCTGAGAGGCTCTCCAGCTGTCTGCTGTCCACCATGTCCACCATGCCAGACTGCGTCGGACGAGCGCCGTCCTCGGCCACAGAGGCATGGTGCATGTGGCAGGTAGAGAGCGACGCGCATACTTACAGGCCTGCGAGAGAGCGCGTGCGACGTCGGGAGGCACCACGGGCGACGACAGCAATAATAGTTGATCTAGGAGCACTGCAGCCAGACCAGAGCAGCGATCGACGGCCGGGGAGGGCGGGTGCGATAAGCTTCCGGTCGCTTGTCGAGTCGTGAGAGCCGCGCTTTTCCTGTGCGTGTGCGGCTGGCGGCGGCAGTGGACTGGGGGGGATGGAAAAGAAGCAATGGAACAGCGGGAGGCGCTGAATATGTACCTGAGCCGTCAGCAGCAGCAGTAGCAGCGTCGGCGAGAGCACCTATATAACTACGCTGCTGCGTGATAAGCGGGGTGGGGAATGGTTCAAGATTGCGAGCGAGATAGAGCCATTGCTATCATGGAGCACACCATGCCATGACTCCTCCTCTCCCCCCCCCCGCCACCCATGTGCACCCCACCGCACCGCGCCCTCGACGCGCTGCCAGCCTGCCAGCCAGCCAGCCTGCGACACCATCCCAGGCCAATGTCGATTCTGCCGATGCACCTCTGCTGCTGCTGTTCCTGGCCATCGGCGTCGTCTGCATAACCCCCCTCGCCCCTGGCCAATCACGCCCAACTCACCACCACGGGATCGCTCCGGATGAACATGGTCCACGCCTGGCAGCGCGGTTGCGGGGCTCTACCGCTGCCTGCCTGTGAGTACCCGAGTATACAGTACTCGCCATTTCGGATGCGTATCAGCCTGGCCAGTCCCGCAACGTGCCTCGACTTCCTCCAGCCTCTTGTGACGGTCCACGGCCGATGTCGAGGCATAACTGAGCGTGCATGTGTCCACGTCTGCGACTGGCAGCTCGCACACGTCCAGGCTTAGGTAACATGGACGGCGTGAATGCTCGTGGATGTCATGAATGTGCTCACCCCATGTAACCACTCGGAGCCGAGGAGCGGTCCCATCAGCCTGGTTCCACTGTGCCATTCGTGAATGCTGAGAGCTTAGGGCATACAGCAGTCAGCCATGCATCAAAGAAACTTCTCCAATTTTTGGTTGGCATTAGGCAATCCGAAGAGCCCCCGCCAAAGTTTGTCTGGAATGCATCCTCTTCATTCGCAGCTGCCGCCTTCCACCGCCCAACAGTTGCTGGACTGCTTAAATCTTAACACATCAACTCGAAACGCAAACCTTGTAGCTGTGTCGACTTCTATGGGTCGCATTTCGTAATGGAACCACTGCACGTCCAACATGAGAACTGCCCGGTGCATCATCCCCTGCCCATTAGACCACGAATGGGTCGATGGATTTCTCATGTCGCGTTATTCGCCAGATCTGAATCGGAGTCATCGTTGGATAGAACGGTCCTTCTTGCAGCGACTCCGGCACTGGCGGGAATTCGATTAGCCCTAAACTGAAGCCGTTTCGCCCTACCCCACAAATGTCAGTGACCGTTCAGGGGCGCGAGCGCATCTTCAAATGAGAGACGCGAACGAGGACCCACTACACGCGTCCAGAAAGGTCTGGAACGTTTTTTCGTTGCGTATTGTTGCAGCAACAAGAACCACAAGAGACGAGTTTAGGTCAAAGAATTCGCGCAATGTTGAGACCAAGGAGGGGATGACGATTGGGTCGTAGGTCTGAGGACTTTTAGCATCCATCTCATCCAAGCGATTAGTATGGGGGCTTACGACGTCTGCGCCTAGCACCACTTGCGGAACATCCATCCCATAGTCTTCTGCAAAATTTGGTCCATCAATTGCCCATCCCCACTTGAGAGCAGCAGTGCACAAAGCAGGCAGCGGTGATTCATCGCCGCCCTGCTCGTTCAGGAAGACGTTTGTCTTGATGGCGTCAACCACCGCCTCGTCGCCATCGGTGGCTACAATACTGGATACTTTTAGATGCTTTGCGCATAGTATTGAGAGCATTCCGGTTCCAGCTCCTAGCTCTAAGACTCTTTTATTTTGGACCAGTGGCTTTCCACTCTCCGAGCAGAGGAATGAGCCCAGGAGCAGTGCCGCTTCCCAGGTACGGAGCCCGGTGGTCCCTGCCGATGAGAGAATCCACCGAGCCTCCAATAGCGTAAGCGCCATCTCATCGGAAGCATTGTCCTTAGTGGAATGGGGAGCAAAGGTGTACGTCACGTATGCTTTCTGTTGGGTAGATATGCTTTCTGAGGGTAGATTGGAGCTGAACAAGGAAGACAGTGTTGACATCAAGTCGTCAGAGATTTCCTGCAGTCGGGAAGCTGAGTGTCAGCTGAGCCCATATGCTTCCAGTAATGAGGCACATGTGGAGATGATGAATTGAAGGACTGATTGAATGCGAACACGATTGGCAACACTGGACGACGGAAACAAGAAAGATCATACATCTTCTTCTGGATCTTCGATTAAGTTCTCAAGCGTCGATATGAGAGGTTTCAACACGAGTAGTCGGTACGAATCCGGTGGAGCGTAAGCTGCGTTGCCTGCATCGAAGAGATTGTGGAATATCCATGATTGCACCGACGGGTCCTTGAGAAGCTTTGCATCAGGCCACCTCAGCTGTATAGGATCGACAAGCTGATAGAACTGCCGCCGTAGTATACCCAGGGTCAATTTGAGGGCCGAATCCATGGCTGTTGGAGGGGTTGAAGTTTGAGGGCAGTGGCGGGACACTTGAGCAGACAAACGCAATTTGGACCCGTGAGGGCGTTGGGATTGCGACTCCTAATCTGATAGTAAATTCTCTACCCACGACGGACGGCTGCTCTCGCCGCCACTTCACAGCCCAGGCACGTAATTTCGTGGTTTGTGTAGTTCGGCATAGGCGAACTGGAGGTGGAGTTGAGACGCCCACGTGATAGGCGCTTGGACCATCGATTACGCGAGCCTGCCACACTTCTCGATTTTGGGCTTCGAAAACCTCGCCGACGACAGCATCCCGCAACTTCCACGCAACACTGCGGCTACGCTACCGAGCAGGATCATTCTGTAAGGTGAGAAGCTCCAATATTACTCGAAACCTTCTTCGCCTCCATCCCCTTTTATTGAGCCCACGATTGAGTCTAACGTCGCCGCTCCAGGTAACCCGCCCAACATGGCCGATTCACAGGTCACCCTGCGTACGCGCAAGTTCATCCGAAACCCTCTCCTCGGACGTCGCCAGATGGTTGTGTAAGTAAAGGAGTCGCCAGCGGGCAGCAACCGATATGGCGAGCAATTCTGACTGCAGCCCACAGCGACGTCCTCCACCCCAACCGCGCCAACGTTGCTAAGGACGAACTCCGTGGCAAGCTCGGCGAACTCTACAAGGCCAAGAAGGAAGACGTCTCCGTGTTCGGATTCAGGACCCAGTATGGTGGCGGCAAGTCGACTGGCTTCGCCCTCATCTACGACAGCCCCGAGGCCATGAAGAAGTTTGAACCCCACTACAGGCTGGTGCGATATGGAATGGCATCCAAGATTGAGCGGGCGAGCAGGCAGCAGCGTATGTTTATCCACGTCCACTCCTTGGTGTGCAAGACGTTCTGGTGGTGGGACTAGGGCAGAATCAAAGTGCTAACGGGATCAACAGGCAAGCAGCGCAAGAACCGATCCAAGGAACTCCGGGGAACGGCCAAAGTCAAGGGCGCCAAGAAGAAGAAGGAGTCATAGACGTGACCAGCGGTTATGGCGCGTGGTTGCAATGGTTTCCTTCGATGGCAGACATCACAGCGGATCTATGGCGTGGCGTGGCAGTGGACTTTGTGTACAGCTACCGACGCCTGAAAAGCCTTGGGGGATGGATCGGCGGGAGACATGGCGTTTGAGAATCACTGTCTACTAACCATCAATGCATATCATGGGTCTTTGGACTGCCTAACCTGTCTCTTCATAGCTCGTGCTTGACCTTATCGCCCAGGCGCCAGACGATGTTTAAAACTTACTGCAAGCCCATAAGCCAGCTGTACCACTGTCAAACACTAGCCATGTCGAACGCCTACGCCATCCCCCATGTTTTCTCCGGGTTGGTCGAAGCCCACCACCGGCCCCCAGCGCAATCTCCGAATCCTAACCTGACCCCAACACCCATTACATCAAACCAACCCTCCGCAAAACCCCTCGAGACGCAGCGCCACGACTAATTCGCTCGCTCACTCACTCATCTACTCACCCACTGTGCTCCGCCTCACTTTTGCCCATCATTGCGCAATGCACCTAGCCCCCCCTCTGGCCTTCGCCACGATCCTGCAGTGTTTCATGTTCCGCATGTCTTAGATGCCGGGACCGCACGCACTTGCATTCGGTCGGTCGGTCGGTCGATCGATGAAAAAGGCTTGGCTTTTGGGGCGCTGTGCTTGTGCTTGTGCTTGGGGTTGGTTGGGTGGTTGTTTTGCACGTATACTACATACCTACATACATACCTAGGTGATTGGGAAGGCGGGTACGTGAATGGTGCGTGGTTGAGGGCGTGGGGGTGTGTATATGCATGCATGCATGTATGTATGCAGGTCTCATGCTGGAGTGGGAGGTATGGGGCGAGACAGAAGGAGTGCGTGTGCACGATCGATGATGGGGATCGGGGGAGAGATGATCGGGGGAGAGATGATCGTAGGGAAGATGTGAGAATTGAAGAGTTATTAATTGTTTTTGTCCAGTGGATGAGCGCTGGTGATGAGCTATCTATGGTATTCGTGCTGTTGCTCGAAGAAAGCGACTCACGACGTCTTAACCGTCTCCGCCTTGACTATGATGACGTCGTCGTCGTCGTCGTCGACGACGACACTCTGCGCAGCCATCTGTCCGCTCGATGCTGTTCCCTGGCCCTCAGCAACCATGTCACTCGGCGCCACCTCAGCGGGCTTCTGCTCCATCTCCAAAAACCTCTTCGGCACACCCTTCACAGGCAAAACAGTGCTCTTGCCAGTCTCACTCCTTCCCCTTCCTCCAACATAACACCCCAGATCCCCGCACCACACGAAGCCCCCGCCAACCACCCCTCTGATGACACCAAAGGCTCTCGCATCTCGATACGCAATGCCTGTACCCGGATCCCGATATCTTGCTACTTGATTTGTGACAGCGCAAGGTTCCTTCTTCTGCCTTTGGATGCCGAGCTCACGCTCCATTTTCTTAGTCTTGGGGGCGTTGAGCATTTGACTGACAAAAGCGGTCGCATCAGGGATAGACCAGCGAAACAGGGTGCAGGACAGGTTTATGAGTGTAGCACGGTCTTTTTCTTTGAGAAGAGAGGCGGGCGTACGGGTCCGAGTCGAGACGTGTGGGGCGTCGAGGGATGGAAACGAGTTTAGGACTAGGAGATTGCGAAGGGCGCGGCGGATGATTTTGCGGGTGAGAGGTTTTGGGGGAGGGGGGGCCTTTTGAAAGGCTGCCAACAGGTCCTGGGCGTCCTGATGGGACGCTGTAGAATCCGGATGAGGGAGCTGCGGTTGCGAGAATGCGGGTAGAGCGGGCAATTGGTGAGGGGTCGTTTGGGAGAAGGGGGCTTCGGCTGATTGAAGTGGAGATTGAGCTGTTGTTTCTGTTTGGACGCCTTGGGTTGGTGCTTGAGAAGCATACTGCTCGATTCCAGACAGGAATGAGTCGGGGTTCTGAGGCGGGACGAACATGATGCTGCTTGGGTATGCCGTGTCATGAGAGCTCGCAGGGCGCTCTTGCGATGCACTCGATGGATGAGGGTGCTGGGGTGATGTCGTCTGTACTGGGTTCTGAGCTGCCTTAGTCGTCGTAGGAGACGCCGCTTGGGGATCCGCATCAGTCATGGACAGATCGATAGTGGTGTTGTTGGAGATGTGGGAATCTGCTATTAGGACGTCCTTGTTCAATTTTTCATCTAGGTCTTCGATCTTGGGTGCCTCCTTCCCGGTGTATTTGAGCTTATCATCGACCCAGATGGCGGGCCCGCTGTAGAAGCGAATGAAGGGCCCATCGATCTGGCGATTCTTCAGGGCGTCGAGCTTCGCTTGCCTCTCGGCAGCTCTCTGCTCTTCGGCCTCCTCCCAGCGATGAAGGCTCTTGCTGTTGACTCTCTCTGTTCGAGCAGCTTCGGTCAGCCGCTCGGCCTGGGTCAAGGCCTTTGGCTCGTCTTTTGCCTTGCGAGCCTCGGCCGCCTTCATCATAGCCAGGGTATCATCGCGCTTTTTGTCCTTCTCCTTCAGTTTGGCCAGTGTATGTTCCTTGTTGGCCATGGTCTGCCACCGCGAGGAAGTCCGCGTGGGGCCATCCTCGGGCAGAGGTATCCACGATGCCCTCTCCGACTTCTTCTTGGGACGAGGCGAGGGTGTAGACTGGGACTCGGTCGACGGTACGTCGAGCTTGACTCGCTTTTGCGCGGCGGCGGCAAGTCGTGCAGCGAAGGGGTTGGAGGCCGTCTTGCGTTTCTTGATGCGCTCTTGTCGCTCTGCCCTGCGCAGCTCCTTCTCGCCAGCGTCATCGTCCCCGCCCTCGTCCTCGTCCGAGGATGACGACGAGTCCATGTTATAATCCTCGTGATCATTGCCGTCGTCGCCCACAAACTCCTCCTCGTTAGGGGCCTCCTCCCACTCCTCGCCCCATTCCTCGTCCTCGCCCGCGGCTTTGGCAAGAAGCGTGGACATGCGGTTGCCCGCGTTTGATCTCCTCGCGCGCGAAACAACCATGAGGTCCTCGGCAGGCTCGGGCGCCCCATCGCGGTCGCTGTCGCTGTCGCTGTCACCATGGGCGAAAGCAACTCGCGCGTCCATGTCCACGTCTGCATGCACATGCACTTGCTCGGAATCGGCCTCATTCGACATGGCGCGTGTTTGGGTCGACGGGCGAGGGCAGACGAGGAAGGATGTGGCGAGAGGCAGGTGGAGGCGGGAGGAAGCTGGCTGTAGCAAAAAGGGCCAGGGTCAGCGGTCCAGGGTGCGGACCGTCTTCCAGAAGCGTTCCACGGACGCCGCGGGCATACGAAGAAGCTTGGAAGTAGAGGCCGTCAGCAGCTCGAGCGCGTGTTTATGCTCTGCTCTGGCTGTTGTTTAATGCACGCGGTTTCACGCCATCCATGAACGAGTAGCGACGGAGCCGTGGCGGAGCAGTGACGGGAGCCAAGTGGAGAGGATTGTATGTAGCAGCAGGCGGTGGACCTTCGCAAAGCACGGCGGTTGGTAGTCAAGGAAGTCTCCCCAGGGTGAAACGTCTGCGATTGACGACGCTCCCGCACCACTGCCCGTCAACCGCCGCGCGCCGCCATCCGCCATCTCAATCGGGACGTGCTGGCATAAAGGCGACGGCGGCCTTTGGCAGCAAAGGATCAACCTGGGCTGCCTCTTCGCATGCCAAACACGCTTGCGGGAGATGAGGGCTGGCGGGCGCAGGATACAGAGCACATGCGGCGCCACACACACACACACGCAGATTGTGCAAGTCGTACTGTGAAGTCGGAATACACGTCCCTCCAGCAGCTTCAGCTTCCCAGACACGCCACGGTGTGGTGCTATTTCGACGCGCAGGGCGGCCAAGTATAGACAGGGCACGCCAATCAGAGGGCTGAGGGCCCAGCTGTCCACGTCAGATGGCTGTGGATTGCGCGAGCCAGCGAGTGAAGAGAAACCGCTCCGTTTCAGATTTCGTGATTGCGGCCACAAGCGCATCCCCCGGCCTGTCTCGAGCCACTGAGGCAGAGAGAGGCGGAATCCACCGCGAGCCCCTATTATCGAGAGACGGAGGGAGGGCGAGAGGGCGACGACGGCGACGACGGCGACGACGACAGCGACGAGAGCGAGTGCAAACGCGCTGCGACCTCTCAGACAAACGGCCGCCGCCCTGCCCTGCCCTGCCCTGCCTGCCCTGCCTGCCCGCCCTGCCCTGCCTGCCCTGACTTGCTTTGCTCCCGCACTGATCGGCCGCTTCACGGCACTGAAGCGAGTCCCTGTCCCTCCTCCCCAGCCAGCCCCAGCTCTCCACCACACGCACACACATCTCGCCGCGTGCTCTTCACTCCTTCTCCCTCCCCTCCCCTCCCATCGTTTCCATCCCTTCCCTACCGGGCCGTGCCTCTGCATCGGCTTCTCTCGCCTCCCTCGTGCCTAATCTCTATTCTGCTTCCATTCTCCAGGCCACTCCGGTGACTTGTCTATTGCACCCTCCTGCCTGCCTGCTGTATCATAATCGAAAAAGCTCCGATCCGGCGACACTCGCAGCCCTCGCCTCTCCCGCCCAGTTTCAACCCTCACTCCGTCGCTCCTTGCTCGGGACCCCCTCCTCGACTTCTTGTCTCGACGACGCTACATCGCGAAGAAGCCCTGCGTTCCCGCGACCGCCGCTCGTCCACCACCACCACCTCCTCCTCCTCCTCCTCTTCCACACCCCTCCCCACCCACAATCGCCCTCGACGGGGCCATTTGCGCTGCATCCTCCAGCTGCACAACTCGCGGCCGTGCAATTGCCTTCGCCGCCGTGCCGCCAGGGATTCTCTTTGCGTCAGCCGGCCTGCATCAGCCCCCTCTGTACACCATCACTCAAACACGGGCCCGACGTAGCTGCGTCCGCTCTTGCTGGCAACACTCCCCGCCTCACACTCCTTTGGCCGGTACCAAGCGTCTGCCGTTACCCTGGTTTTGGTAATCGAGAGTCCCTACGACCCTTTTTCGCAGACGAACCATAAGAAAAGGCTGGCTCTATAATCCATAATGGCTCCCTCCACCCGACCGGAGCACCACATCAACCTCAACTACCTCCCCCAGCTCACCTCGCAGCCGCCGCTCTCCGGCTCGTCCACCGGCAGCACCTCGCCAATTGAGCCAACGTCCAGCGGCTCAATCCGATTCCCTGTGCCAACCTCGAATGCTTCGAACACGTTGGGAACCGCGGCAGCGGGTGCGAGGCTGGGTGCAGGGTCCCCTTCGCATGAATATGGTGCTAGGTTGTTCTCTAAACGGTTTGTCGCATCCTGAAACAGGCACCTTTTTCGGATTTTGGCTAACGTCCGACAGTGCACGCGAGATCCAAGCTCAGGAAGGCCTGAACCCACCTCAAATGTGGGGTCCTCCCACAAGCGGCAACTCCACGCCGCTGCGTGAGACCATCCCAGAGTCGCCCAACGGCGAGAGCTTCCCAGACTTCAACCAAGCTGCCCCCGAGTCCACGTCATCCGCCCAGACATCTACCCGTCGTGCCCGCGCTGGCACTCTACCCTCACGTTTCTCTCCCTCTGCCGCACCCGGAGGCCTGATGGGTACCTCACTCCTCCCCAAGACGTCTCGTCCGACTCCATCCACCAGCCCCTTCAAGCCCAGCCCAGGCACACCGACAGAGACCACGGGCTTCTCTGCTCTCCACGCCAATGCTGCGGCCAAGTCAGCCCTGCTCTCTCGCCTGAGGGCAGGCTCGATGCCTCAGCGCCCTGGCGTCTTGCCCCCCTCCATGTCCCCGTTCGGCAACTCAATGTTCAATGCGGGATGGACAAGTAACCGGGAGCGCAGCAGCACCCTCCACAGCATCCAGTCGCAGCCGTCCAATGGACCTGGATCTCCAGTATCTTCATTCTCGCGAGACTCGTTGACTGACAACGACGTCAAGACGCTCGACTACCTCGGACTTGTTGACACCCCCCAGCCTGCACGAGCTACACTGGCACCGTCAGACATCGAACTACTCCTCGAGGGACAGAGGAATGCCATGAATCAAAACGCAACCAGTGCTGCCAACCGCTTCCGCTCCTACTCGGTCAATGCTAAAGAGAAGTACGCAGACGAAGAAGATGATCTTGACCAGACGTATGGTGGCAACTACAGCGGGACCCTGACCCCCACGGAAGCCCAGGCTTACGCTATTCACGAGGCGGTTCGGCAGCACAACCTCGAGGTGCAAGCCTTTGCCAATCTTGCCAGTGCCACGCGTCCTCGAGCCAGGACTGCTGGCGTACTGGACTCTCCCTCGACCCGACTGATGCGAAGCTATCTGCCGACGCCTTCTCGGTTGGACAGCAGCATGATGGCGGCAGACTTGACCGAGGACGCCGAGTTTAATTTGACAGAAGCTGTCAAAAATATGCATCTTGGTGGAAAGCCCAATTCCAACCTTGGAGACGACACCCTAGAAGGCCCTACCCGTGCGCTCTGGCTCGGCAACATACCATCTTCGACGACCGTGTCTTCATTGAACGTCATCTTTAATGCTTATGGATCTATCGAGTCGACCAGAGTTTTGACGCACAAGAACTGTGGATTCGTCAACTTCGACAGTCTTGACAGTGCTGTCCAGGCTAAGCAACAGCTTAATGGAAAAGAGATTTTCCCTGGAGCTGGCCCCGTTCGCATTGGGTACGCCAAAGTTCCCAGTGCCGCGGCGACTCCTGGACACAATGGCCTCTTCCCCTCGCCAAGCCCCGACCCACATGCCAAAGCCCAGATGGAGGGTAACAATTTGTCAGCCAGTAATGCGAAAGCAAGTGGAACTCGTGCTGAGACTGCGACCGCTCCTTTGACGACCCCTGAGTTACCGGACATGCGGACGGATATTGTCCAGATCGTAAAAGATCTGGGCGCTACGGATGAGGAGCAGAACAGGATCGCCAAGCAGGTAGAAGTAGCCATCCAGCACAACAACTACCACGAGGAGATTCCACCTGTTGAGGAGCCCAGCCACAGCCGCGTCCACGATGCTCCAAGACTTCGTGAGATCCGAAAGCGCATCGACAACAACTCTTGTTCCCATGCGGAGATTGAAGAGATTGCCATGAATATGCTGCCCGAGATTGCCGAGTTGGCATCCGACTATCTTGGTAACACTGTCGTGCAGAAGTTGTTCGAGTATTGCTCAGAACCGACCAAAGAAGCAATGCTGCGCGAGATAGCGCCACACCTCGCCAAGATTGGTATCCACAAGAATGGCACATGGGCTGCCCAGAAGATTATCGACGTTGCTCGTACCCCAGCCCTGCAGAAGCTGGTAGTCGATGCACTTCGACCGTACGCGATGGCTCTTTTCCTCGATCAATTTGGCAACTACGTCATGCAAGGCTGCCTCCGATACTCGTCCCCTCTGAACGATTTCATCTTCGAGGTCATGCTCAGCCGCCTTTGGCACCTCGCTCAAGGCCGCTTCGGCGCGCGTGCCATGCGTGCCTGCTTGGAGAGCCATTACGCTACTAAAGACCAGCAGCGCATGGTCGCGGCGGCGATTGCACTGCACAGCGTTCAGCTCGCAACGAATGCAAACGGCGCGCTGCTCTTGACCTGGTTCCTTGACACATGCACCTTCCAGCGGAGGCGAACTGTCTTGGCCCCCCGTCTCGTGCCGCACATTGTCCACCTGTGCACTCACAAGGTTGCCTATCTCACGGTCCTTAAGATCATCAATCAGCGAAATGAGCCCGAAGCCCGCGACACAGTCCTCCAGGCACTGTTCTTCTCGCCCAACGACCAGGTTCTCGAGGACATTCTCGTCGATCAAAATTGTGGCGCGACGCTAATCTTCAAGGTGCTCACCACTCCCTTCTTCGATGAGAAGATCCGCGCAGAAGTTGTTCAGAATGTGCGCAATGTGCTCCTTCGCATCAAGGCTCAGCCAGGCCAGGGCTATAAGCGGCTGATGGACGAAGTCAATCTCTCCACGCGTGGTGGGGGACACCGTGACCACTCTGCAACTCGACCAGGGTCCAAGGGTAGTCCAGCGATCGCGAACGCCGAAGCGAACAGGCATTTCTATCCAGGAGCTCCGCCTGCCGGTTTCGATCCTGTGGCTTTGCAGCGCACTGGAAGCATGGATTCGAACGGCTTTGACCAGTTCCAAATGGGCTTCAGCGGGCCAATGGTCATGCCCAACATGCCAGTCACTGCCATGCCGCAGCAGCTCCAATACCAGCAGCTTCTTGCAGCTTCCAGGAACAACGGCTTCTACCCGCAGATGAATGGATTTCAAGCGCCAGTGTCCGGCATGGACTTTCGTAACGTTCCATCCGTTGCTCCCGGATTCGCAGGCTCTCCCATGCTGCAGCCAGCGACTCTAGGACAAGGCATGGCCCCGGTCATGGGAGCGCAGATGTACCCTTACCAAATGTATCCTGCACCCCAACAGCAAGCCGCCGGCGGAGGCCAGCGACGCGGAAGGGTAAGCATACAGAGCAATCAGTACGCTGTCCAGAGCTAACCTTCTGCCAGAGATAAGTTGCGCAAAGAATACTGCGGTCATGTATCTTTGAACTGTAGCCACATTCAGGGCGACACTCCTGTAAATGATTGCCGAGCTACTTGCGTCTTTCATCAATGTCTCTTGCAATCGAAACCCACATCACGGCGTCATCATCTACCGTTTCCGAGCACAAATCATGGAGAAGAGTGCCTTTCCACAGCTTAGGCGTTTTTGTCTGGTAGCATACCTCGACCACAGACGTCAAACATACCGTCAAACAATCTAGTCTCCTTTTCGTATCATATCCTACCATTCGAAGGTGCTCACAGCGCCAGAGAGAAGGGAGCAGGCCTGCCGTATCTCATTTTCTCAATCACATTATGACCGTTGCATGGTTTCCTTGTCCATCTCTTCTCTCTGGCAGTTCGGGCGTTTACCATTCCCCTCGTTAGCATACGCTCGTTTCAGAATGGATCAAGGGCGGTGTTATGCGGTCATTTACTGTTTGCCTTTCTGCGCGTTATGTCGACTCACATCCCCTTCTTGTACCCTACGTTCTGGGGATTCCTCAATGGATCCTCAAAAGCTACAATTTCCTGTATCCTTCTCCTTCCCGACCGATGATCGGTATGGAGCTCGCCAGGTTCATCGGCGGATGAGAGATATATGGGGTTCCTTTGTGAACTTGGATGGTATGTGCTATTCACTGATAGAGGGGATATCATGAACAGGCAACAAGATCGGGGATGAGTTCCGGAGGGCATGTGTGGGCTGTGGATAACACCGACATTAGTTGTCACGCACTTCATGTGTCGGGAACGAATGGGAAAAGCAAGCATATGGGACATATCTTGGTGGATTTTCACGGGGATCTTCTTTAGCGAGTTTTACGATAGAATGGAGGTCTTCAACGGCGTCATGTCGGATATGTTTGACTCATGTGCAGGTTCAGTGATTCATTACTAATGGCCCACTCAAGGCTGCTGTATGTCGCAGCTACTAGCGTGCACAAAGAATGTGCCCTTACTTGACTCCGATCAACAGTACGTTGATCCTAATGCACAAGGACGCGGCCGCTGAAATCGCAGATTACACGCTTCGTGTTATCAAGGCGTGTACAGCCACTGCTCCTCTCCATGTCCTCTCCTGTATTTCTTCGTCGCCCTCCTGTTGTATACCAGATAGATTGTCTCCTGCACAATGGCAAAGAACATGCCCACAGACACCATGACGATCATGGTTCTCAGCCCTTTATTGTAACTACGTTCTCGATTAGCACTGGCAATGACCCGCGACTCCAACAGCCGTTACTCACAAAGGCAAGTCGTCCGCTCGAAAGTACTGCGTCCCCGCCATCAGGCCGCTGATAGCACTCATGACCCACATGGCAATGCTGATGCTCCTCTCGCCAGGCTCTTTACAGTTCAGTTGCACCCAGCTGTTGTGCACGGGATGGTAGCCAATCGCAAACGCATTGATGGTCGTCCAGAGACCCCATCGAGACCATTTCCCTACGTGGGGGTGGGTCGACTTTGTAATGACGAGGACGATGAGATAGCAAGCATGTGCCGTGATGACGGTGAGCCCCCGTTTGTTCGTTCGATCGCTCATGTAGCCGAAAAGAAAGACGATGGCTAGAGCGAAGAATGCGCCAACCGAGGCTAGAGCGTTGGCTTGTATGCGGTTGAATCCGAGAGCCATGATGATGGTTGGTGTGTAGGTGGTGAGAGGGCTCCATGTGGAAAAGACTGCGAACGTGGAGACAAAGTGTGGCCAGCGGCGGTAGTGCTTCACTGTCTTCCATACAAGAGACAGCGGTATGTGCATCCCCTGCGCTCCGTGTTTTCTTTCTTCATCGTCGCCTTCGAGGCGTTTTTGAAGGGCTTCCTGGTTACTCGGGCTGAAGCGTATGATTCCCGGGCTAAGGAGTGGCCGGGGAGAGTCAGGTGATCCAGGGAGAAGGAAGAGGAGGATTATTGCGACACACATGGTGAACACGCCCTCAACTATCATCTCGTGAGCAATTGACTTTGAGAAGATTTGTTTTGTGAAAGACTCACTGAGAAACAGCCACTGCCAACCATTGAGGCCGTGCTGCCCGTCGAGCTTCAAAATTCCACTCGCTAACAGCGGGCTTATAGCATTGCCGCCAAACATGCCGAAAAAGAAGAGAGCAACTCGCTTCGCTAGCTCTCGTCGGGTATACCAGGTCGACAACGTGTATATCGCCCCAGGAATGTATCCAGCTTCACACAAGCCGAGAAAAGCTCGAGAGACCAGAAACCCCGTCCTATTCACGACAAAGACCTGCAGCGTCGCAACAAGGCCAAAGATGAATACTTGTGCGGATATCCATTTACGCGGCCCAATCTTCAAAGAGCATCAGCGGGTGGCATCTCGTCGACGAGCAAACACTTACTCGTTGCAGTACGAGATTGGACGGAATCTCAAGCACTACTATGCCCAGGAACATCAACTGATTACCGAGATTGATCGTGTTCTGGTTCACGTGTATGTCTTTCGCGAAACCACCTGTCAAGGCACTGGCGAGATTCATGCGGTCGAGTTGGAAGACCAGCAGGCCCAGGAACAGGAGCGGAAGGACGGAGGCATCGACTCTGCAAGACATAAGTCATTATCTTGATTGATGTTCGGGGAGTGTCATACTTCTTCCTCGCCCGCAGCCCTTCGACATCTTTGCTCAATCTCGCGGAGGAATTGGAGCTGATGTCCTCCGCGTTATTCGACTGGGCCCCGTTCTTCTCTACGGCGGCAGACATATTCTTCACATATGAAGTTCTGACCTGAAATGGTCTTGTCTCCAGTCATATATCGTTTCCCCCATTCCAGTTCCGCTCTCTTCGACAGCTCGTCATCGCTTCCAGGGGCAAGACCAGGGAAAACCCACCGCCACGCCCTTGGGTCGGCATCTTTTTCCCGCCCAAATCGTGCCGATAGCGATGCCGCTGGCTTTGTCTTCTTTTCTCATGCAGTGTATCCAACCCACTCGAGTTTGGTTGCCGCGGTGCATAGACATTGGGCCTTCGCCTAGCGGCTGCGCATGGGCTAGATCCAATTGCGACATGCAAGGTTATCATCACGCAAACGTCTGCGACATGCAGCTGTGGATCCGACTATTGGGATTCATGGGCCCTCTTAGCGATTAAATACCTGGACTGGAGCATGATAGGTGACTGGAACTTGCCATTTTACGGCATCGAGCCGTGCTCGGCATGGGGACGTGATTGACCTAGGCTTCGGCCTCTGCTTGCGACCCGCCTTGTCACGGAGACGAGAAGAGTAGGAAGAAAGTGGTATAATAAGCGCGAGCAGTATTCCGAATTCGCTGCATCGATTGCTGGCGACAATGGGGCTTGTCAAGCGGGTAGCAGTCATTGGCCTCGGTCCGGCTGGTGCAATTGCAATTGACGCGTTAGCGAAGGAACAATCGTTCGAGGTCATCCGCGTCTTTGAACGTCGGGAAGCCCCAGGAGGATGTTGGTATGCTCGAGTTGCCCGCCTGCATCGTTGGGCCTCGGGGATTGATATGTAGACAGGCTTCAAGATCAACATCCACCACCCAACCTTACAGATTTCAAAGCATTAGCAACAAGGACTTCTGATAAGCCTCTTCGATGTCCGCCATCCTTACCAGCAGTCACACAAACGACATCGCAAGCACGATACGCAGAGTCGTCAGTGTATCCGTATTTGGAGACCAATGTCGATGCGTTGCCTATGGAGTTCAGCCAGGAGCCCATTCCGATTGAGCGCAGCGACACCTCTATAGCTAAACACGGAGAAGATACACCCTTCCGCCATCATTCAGTCATTCGAAGATATGTCCACTCCCTGGTCTACCGAAATGGGTACGAGAATCTCGTTACGTACAACACGACAGTGGAGAGGGCCGAGAAGATTGGAAACGAATGGAGGCTGACGTTGCGAAAGGAGGACGGTGACCGCGATTATTGGTGGGAAGAATCATTCGATGCAGTGGTCGTCGCTAGCGGACATTACAGTGTGCCGTATATCCCCAGCATCGAAGGGTTGGAAGAGTTTGAGCGAGCGTACCCGGGGAGTGTGAAGCATAGCAAGATGTTTCGGGGTCGCGATGCTTATCGGGGAAAGGTGTGTATTCGCCCGCTTGTCAAGAGCCCGAGACTGATCGAAAAGTAGAAAGTCGTCGTCGTTGGCGCATCGGTGTCCGCTGCTGATATAGCCTTCGATCTCATCGGTGCGGCGCAAAAGCCCGTCTATGCCGTCGTCAAGGGCCACAAACCCAACGGCTATTTCGGCGACGAAGCATTCAAACATCCTGCAATATCCACCAAACCGTCAGTATCCCGCGTTGATTCAGCGAACGGTCAAAGTACAGTCCATTTCATCGATGGGACGTCCATCGAGGACGTCGACGAGATCATCTTCGGAACAGGCTACTCATGGTCGCTGCCTTTTCTGCCGAACGTAGAAGTTAGGAACAACCGTGTGCCCTTGCTGTACCAGCATGTGGTCTATCAGAAGGATCCAAGTCTCCTTTTCATAGGTGCAGTCGCCGCCGGCCTAACGTTCAAAGTCTTCGAATGGCAGGCCGTCCTCGCTGCACGCATCCTCGCCGGACGCGCGACGCTTCCACCGCTGGCAGAGCAGGAAAAGTGGGAGAAAGATCGCATCGTCAAGAAGGGCGATGGTGTTGCCTTCACATTGCTTTTCCCTGATCTGGGTGAATATTTTGAAACAATTAGGCTCTTGGCTGGAGAGCCTACGCATGGCGTCGGGAGGAAGCTGCCCGAGTTTTGTTCGAATTGGCTGGAGGTGTTCATGGAAGGTCATGAGAAGCGTAAGAGATGGTGGAGGAACCAGAATGAGATGGCAAAGAGGGAGGCAGCGCCTATTCGGTCGCGTTTGTGAGTTGGGGTTGGATCCGGGGGTACTCGCCGACCTGCGTGCCAGGTTTAGCGCCATAATCGAGCAACACCTTCACAATCGCTTTGTGGCCTTTAGATGAAGCAGCATGGAGTGCACTGCCGTACCACTCCCTATCGTCTGAGTTAGGGTCGGCCCCATTGTCAAGAAGCACCTTCACAACCGCCTCGTGGCCTTTGTATGAAGCAGCACAGAGTGCGTTGCTGTGCGCACCCGTACCCTTTACATTAGGGTCAGCGCCCTCCCTGAGCAGCATCTTTACAATCGCATTGTTGCCATTAATTGACGCCGCACAGAGTGCTTCGTTGTAGGCTCCGCCTTGCACGTTGTGGACGGCAGCTAGGTTGAGTAGCAACTCCACGCCTGCCTCGTGGCCTCCACCTGAAAGCATTTTGAGTACTGTGCCGTACTTCTTGTCTCGCTCATTTGTGTCGTAAGTATCCTTGCTGAGCAGGTATTCAGCCGCCAGATTATGCATCCAGTCTCCACTTCCTTCGAGCGCGTTCTTGTGAAATTGTTGGACGGCATAGATGCAGTCTATAATCGCTTTCCCGCTTATCTTGTTTTCCGCAGCGGCTTTGATCACCTCTTCTGTTACCTGGACTTCGTTTCTGCGTTCTTTTAGAAGTAGACGTATAATATCCTTTCCGCTTCCCTCGTTTGCCGCAACGGCCTTGATCACTCCTTCTGTCAGCTTTACTTCACTCCTGCATTCTCGAAAAAGAACGCTTATAACGTCCTTCCCATTTGTCTTGTTTCTCGCAGCGGCTTTCATCATATCCTCCGATAACGGCACATCGAGTCTTTGCTGCGCTAGGAAAAAATTTACTCGACTTGCATCGAATGTTTCGGCAAGCGTGCAGAAATGTGTGGCATTGAGTGCACCAAGATTCTCCAGGAACTCTGGCATTGTCTCGTTGGGACCCTCTGAAGACCCGAACAAAAACAAGTAAGTATTGTTGATAACCTCCTGGACGTTTTTCGTATAGTCTGGGCGAAGACTATGGGGGCCCTGCGCATCTGTAGATAAGCCAAGTAGAGCGTAAACATTGTCTCGTGGATCACTCGCTTCGCTTGCACCAAACTTCTGCAAGAGGTTGTACAAGCCTCTCTTCTCGTTCCACCACGACTCTTTCCTCAAGCAGCCAGGCATGATTTCTAACACAGCTTTGCAGTGACGTTCTGGTGTCGTCCCGATCAACGGTGGAGCAAGAGTAAAGGTTTGCGCCTTGACAGACTTTGTGCCGCACTGCACTCTTGCCGTCTTCGCACTAGCTACTTCTTGCAAAATCCAAACTCTTTTGAACCATGGTCGCTGGAGAAGTAGGCCTAGGCCTTTACGGAGAATTCTCCCTGGATCTTGAGGTACGAACTTCCAGAATTGATCCCAGTCCCTGAGATTCCAATTTCTGTGGTCATAGTTCGAACTGTATTCTTCAAGTCGCCCAAGAGAATTCATGAAGATATCGGTCTCGTCCGTGGCTTGGCCTAACCAGACAATCACCTCTTGGGCTTGGGAATATATTACGCACATTTGTTGCACCTGGTGTCCTCGTTCCACTTCATTATCTTGATCGATACAAATCGCATCAACCCAAAGTATCTGGTCCACATCTTTTCGGCGTAAATGCTGGAGAGCGGTATATAGGTTTTCCGTCACACTAAGCATTTCCCCATCCACCTCCATAGTTGAAGACTTCTCCGTACTGCCCCATGTATATGACAAAGCATGGTAGGGAATCGTGTCCTCGCCGTCGAGGAAGGCTTGATACAGGATACACTCAAGGTCTGGCCCTTCGCCCTTGAAGAGCTGTAAGAGTCGAAATGCGGGGCGGTCGAGATCGATCGGTTGGTAGTTGAAGGTGTCCATCGTTATGAAGCTTTGAAGCGCTCCGATGTTAGCCAGTTGTACCAAATTTGACAGACTAGAGGCAAGAGAATCTCGTTCTGGCAGCGTAGACTAGCAGGAGATCAACACATACCAAATTCTCTGACCACAGATGTTGAGAAATTTCGGTTCATTGCTACGTTAAGAACTTGAAAGCGCGATGCAGCAGTATGGCGGGGCGGCGAAGTGGAGCTGAAGGCGAGAACAACCAGGTGTGGCAGTGCAAAGCTGAGCCGCTGCAAGTGAAACACGAGAGCAGTCATGCAGGACTAGTAACCCTTACCTAATCTGCAGTATCAAAATTGCGCTTGAGTTGATCCGATTGCGAGTAAATGATGCTTACGTCCAGTAGTCGGTTGCATACGGAACCCGGAGCTATGATATCATGAGGGTTAAGGTCCCCACCGCAATTCATGCAGCTTTTGAATGGTTGATTAAGAAAAATTGATGTAGCTGGTGGAATAATGGTCTCTATGAGAATTTGTAAGAAGCGAAGATATTTTATACAAACGTTTAAACCCAATTATCTATGCCTACAATCTTAATCGACCTCTTCTCTCTACTCATGAACAAGGCCAATTTGGAGAGTCCTTGACCGGCCATGAGTTGTCATACGCTTCTTGAAACGAGCAGACTGGGATATTTACCACACCCATAGCATTGATGCCGTTTTCATAAAGGTCGTCTAGGCCCTCCTTGGTTGACGGGTCCGCCGAGCTCCAGCCATTCTTGTTGCCGTTCCTCTTCCACGAGTTGACGGCACTGTTTTCAAAATCTGTTAGCTTTTCTTCAACGCACTCCATGCATCCAAATAGAGCAAGAGAAGGGGACATTGGTGGTCGAGGAAAGGCGTGCACTTACGATCGCGTGAGATCTTCTGCGGTAAGCTTACCCCACTTCTGCCCGTCCAGTTTATCGATACCAGGAAGGCGCCCAAACGAGGGTGGTATGCATTCATTGCCGGGTGACGGGCCACTTCTGGCACAGTCATTCGATTGCTGCTCGACCTTGATATTCACGAGCCAGTAGGCGTCCGGGCCATCGCAGAAATGTACGCTAGGGAACATGTCCCCGTCCATTGTCCAGGTATCCTTATACGTTGCCCACGGGTCAAAGGACTTGCAGTCTCCGTTAGTGCCCTTGACGTCCTTGTCTGTACTGTTTTGACAGCCACCATTAGCCTGAAAACTTGGGTGGAGTGGGCAGATACAAGGGAGGTAATGCACGACTCACGCGATAAAAGCCCCTACGCGCGGATCCGCCAAGCTCCACGCCAACGGAGTAATGTATGCGTATAGCGCCCTTTGCGCCCCTTCTGTCACATCCAGCGCGTCGTTTGTAGCACCCACGTCCAGCATCATACCATTCTTAATATTACTGTACAGCAATATTGGGTCCTCTTCAAAGACATGCCATGCTGTTTGGCGTATAGCGTCAACCCAGCTCTGCACTGTGCGAGACAAAAAGGCTTCCATGGTATTTTGCACTTTAAGCTCGTTGATGGACGACATACTATCCTTGGCGACATTGATGCTCTGCGTGACGAAGACATTCAGGTCGTCTTTGAAGAACCCGAGCGTGTTGCCGTTCTGCTTGAAGTAGGGCACTTTTTTGAGGATCGAGTTGAAGGCGCCGGAGGACACGAGACCTGGCATCGGAAGCATATCAGCATGGAGCAAGCGAGGTGACTATGAATTCCCATGGGATTATATCGGTAAATTTGTGGTTTTGACGTACCGAAGAGCATCATGGTCACGTCGAGCATGATCTTGTCCGACTTTAATTGGTCGACCTGCACAGCAAAAGTCGACGTAAACGTTCCCAGCTCACCGTTCATGAATGTGAGTGCGTTCATCAAGCCTTTGTACAAGGAAAAGTAATGCTGGTGCAGCGAAACCATGGAACTGATAATAAGATACCTGGCATAATTAGCATCCGTGGCTGGTATATAACTGCACGCCAGACACATACCCAGCGGGTGAATTGACGGGCGCATTCGGCGTATCATGCTGTCCACAATTAACGGTCACTTCGCAATTTGCATCTAAAAGTCGTAGGCCGCCAGTCAGCGTACGTTCAGAGCAAAGAGGTGTGCATCGACTAGGTGGTGTATCCTTTGCGTCAAGTGTAGCGAAATTGGGATACTACTCGTGTGGTATCCTTGGTAAACACTACATCCTTCGACAAGCGTACAATCTATAGCCAGGGCTACCGTACTCTCGAGCTTCCCACAATTCAGCGCCGGCCGTCCATTGAAAAAGTTTGAAAGCCAGGTGCTGAACACAATGTCACTCCCTTCGGCCTTGTATTGGTCAATCGCCGTCCCAAAAGCGACGGGTACCTGGGCGTCGTTGAACTGTTGTGTTGGGTCGTTGGAAATGTCTGTGAGAGATCCGAAGTCGCATTTCACGTCTCGCCAGCTTGGGGTGGAGTCTTGACGAATGAACAAGGGCGATAGGCTGTTCTGATTGAATTGTTAGAGTGGGTAATGGAGTGTTGTATGTGTATTGTTGTATACCTGGGGCAAGGGGTTGGCAGAGGCAAAGGCCGCCAAAGCGAAGATGGAGACAAGTGGTGAGCTCATGTTGAAGAGGAAAAATGGCAAATTGATAGAGGCCCAATGAGCAAACGACGATTATTTCGTCCTTAATGTATCGTTGCAATCATCGTAGGGGGCCAGTTGCTTTATAGGCCTCCTCTTCACTTTCACCTACGCAAACACTGCCGCTGCCAATTCAGATGTCACGCAACTCGACTCACTCCCTACAACCAAACAAGACAGAATAAGCACTTAGGCGACAAGCCAACTTGAAAACCAGCTCTAGGTCTTAGAAGGTTCCTCGTCTATGTAACCAAACAGTAGACGGCATCTGCCGGAACGTTCGCAAGTCAATTGCAGCGATCATAGCTCCGGCTCCTTTGTGGCTGCGTCGTTGTGCGGTGAAATTAAGACGACTTGGCGGATTGGGTAAAAGCAGGCCGAGAGTAGTGCACGTGGATGATGCAGTTGAAGGATATGAGAGAATGTCACCAGAGGTTTTCCTGCATCTGTGTTGAGAAAGCAGGCGAGGTCGCGCCATCCGCGCCATCCCAAGACTCCTTAGCATGTGGATCTATTCTTTGGAGGCAGGAATTTCCGAGTCCATTTGGAAGCTGTCATTCACCCACGTGGGCAGCGCAGGCCTAAATCGGGTATGGGTACCAAGAAACCAACCGCGCTAGTGCTCATCGGAGACTACATGCACCTGAAACGTGGGATCTAGCACCAGCATTTGAATCCTCTACCGGTACATACCCAGTATTCTGTTTGCAAGGCATACGATCCCGTTAGATCCGATTCTATTTTAGACTTGAGCGATGAATCAATTGCTCTGAATGCTTCGTTCTTGTGTTTTAACCTCAATCAAGCTTCTATTATGCCACTCCCGCCACGGCAACTTGATCTTGAGTTTTTGAATCCAAGTCTGCGAGCTCTATTCCGAGATGTTTTGGCTTTGTTGAATCCTT
The DNA here is from genome assembly GCA_010093805.1 of Polyplosphaeria fusca. Taxonomy (NCBI): domain Eukaryota; kingdom Fungi; phylum Ascomycota; class Dothideomycetes; order Pleosporales; family Tetraplosphaeriaceae; genus Polyplosphaeria; species Polyplosphaeria fusca. The sequence goes on from ML996212.1 coordinate 99,514, forward strand.
AAACAATCTAATGGGAATACTTGGAGTCAGGGTAAGCGTGTAAGTGTTCCTGAGGACGAGAATAAGACTCACCATCTGAATCTAGAAAATCGATCGTATCGAGTGATCCGACTGATTCACAGTCACTTTGACGGCTTTCAATTGACGTGGTTCACACAGCTGAGGTGGATTTATTATCTGCCATAGCGTTACTTGGAGTAGAAGTCGTGTGGATTTGATTAAGGTTTGGTTGCTTTTAAAACCTGCAATTTGGCCGAGCGTAAGTGATAGTCGACCGACTATTCTACTAATCTTCTCGACGATCTCTTCATCATCGGCAGAAGCGCTACCTTTGAGGGCAGATGGGACAACGCTGCATCCGGTTGATAGCTCCACAGGTTTGAGAGCGTGAGGCGCATTGATGCCAAATATTTTCGCAAATCCCGTATTGGGGGTATTTAACAAGGACGAAACTGTTGTCACCAGATGGCCAGAAATGCTTTTCGAGCGCTGACCAAATATTTGACTTGGACGGACTACCGTTCGCTCTCACCCGGGGACCTAGCGACGAATTCGGCCTAGCCGAATAGGTTGGCGAGAAATTGAACTCAACCAGAGTCTAATATTTACTCGTCCACTCGGCATGTCTCCTCGACGGACATATGCTACCAGGATTCTCATATTGCGTCGATGACAAGTTGAAGCAGATATGTGGTGTGGATTTGTTGACTGAACCTAGATTCTACGAAACATGTGCCGAACCCCGGCGCAAAAATTTGGCGCTGTGGATCACCACAACACCCTCCATTCCAATGTTTTGCACAGCTAATTAAGCAGAGTACGCAAATATCCGACCCATGAGATGTGCCCAAAATAGCGAACAGGATTTGAGAGGGCCACAAGCGAGGTACAAACATCACGACTCAACGGCCGATTTCAGTGCCGACCACTGGATTATGCTGCTTATCAAATCTTAGTGGTTCTCATGCGCTCATGGGATTCGTAAAGGAACGATGGTGTGGAGACACTAGGGATTGGAGAGAAGGGCTAGGATCGAGCTATGCCGCTTCCGCTTTAGTTGTTAGTTATGTCAGCGGCAGTCGAAGGTTTTGATGTCGTGTGCAGCGCCCCATATCTCCGCATCCTCTATTCCGTATAAGCGCCATAACTGCTGAGATGCATCGGTTATGGAGCCGAAAGAGCCGCTTGGGTCCAGGAATACCACGTGAATGGGACGTAGATGCAGACCCATGAGGGGTTGCAGTTTTCTCATCGGGCGACGTCTTGTCATCTTACATCAACCCCTCGCAGCTGTCTTATGCGTAATGATAGCTGTACAAATGTGACCAGATCGTCGGGAACATCTATTCGAGTTTCGTGCGAAATCCATCAATCTCTTCGTGGTTGAGGTTGAAGTTGCCGGCCCAACAACGGATGAACCCAGATGCCTTTGTTCTTTCGAGCCAAAGCGTATCTAATAAAAGATTTACGGTGCCATTTCAGGAGTTTGGAGCAGCTCCTCAAGCCTGGGCTACTATTTTCACCTACGCCAACACTTGGCAAAAATGTGTGCATACGACCTTTGAGACTAATTCGCATCTAAACCTCGCTGGCGTGCCTAGCTATTTTCGAGGCGGCGATGCCTTGGCTTCGTCTAGTAATCAACGTGCAGCAACTGGATACCTGCTCCACGAACGATCATTCTAATAATCTGGCACTGGCGTTAGTAAGAAAAGTTGCAATGGTCTAGCTTTGATAACTGTACAAAGACTTGCAAGAGTCACTTTGAACTCGGTCAAATATTGACATTGATATTGGCTCTACACATCAACCATGATCGACGCCTCTTTTGAGAAATTTCTTCAGTCTTTCCCGCCTCCATCGCACGACCCAGAACGACAGGCCAAGATTGACAGTGTGGCAACGATATCAAGATCCAATCTTCGGGTGAGTGAACTGTCCATTTGATGATAACAGTAGCTAAGCATTAGGCGTCTCTTTATGCCATGTTTGCAGTCGCCATCGTATCCGTTTTTTTTCGTATCGGTATTCGGTTGCGTGCTCGAAAAGCGCTAGCGCTCGACGATCTCTTCGTTATCGTCGCAGCAGCATCTGTTACCGTCGTTACAGGCCTCTGGCTAAAGCATGAAAACATATACTACGTTGGAGAGGCAACCCTTGTTTTGGGTATAGTTCCAAACCGGGCAGAGATGAAAGAGCTCGTAAACACCATTAAATGGCTCCACATCATGAATCCGATTCTTAACCTCACCATATATGCGATCAAATTTGCTTTCCTCACGTTCTTTTATCCATTAATACCCCCCCTCGGCAGGCCTTTCAAGTGGTTCTTTTGGAGCGTGGTCTTTCTTACTGTTGGATTCTGGGTATCTTCAAGCTTCTCTGTGGTCATGGTGTGCCCCTATGTTGGCGTCAAGTCCTGTAAGTGCCAATTGCCTGTCATGTGGCCTAGCTAATTCTGTAAGTGAGTTGCCAACCACAGCTGAAAGATGCTTCCTCTACCCAGATCAACATGAAACCTGTCATAATCAGCACCATGTTTACATCACTAGACATTTTTACAGACGTTTTGAGTAAGGTCCAAATGTCTTGCACTTTGAAATGCTTTGTGCTAATACGTCGTCAAAGTTATGAGCATCCCTCTGATTGTAATAAAATCCTCGATGATGCAAAACAAGCAGAAAGTAGCAATATCAGCAATTTTCTGTCTGTCGACAGCGATGATAATATGCTGCATTGTACGTATTGTCAAAATCCCCAACACCACGACGAAAGGAATCCGCACGCTGTGGACCATGTACTTTTTCATGATGCAGGCGTACATTGCCATTATCATGGCATCAGCCATTGTGATACGCTCAATCTTTATTAAACAGCATCCCTCCGATGATGCTCTAATGCTTTGGCGTCGTTCTCTTGCACCGAGCTGGTTGCGCTCTGGAAACTCGCCTACTTCTCACGAAAATGGAAATACGAACGATATCAGACAGATCAGTCGGTCATGGGTTCCAACATTTAGTCTCACTCGCACAACAAACTCAAACAGAAGCCAGACTGTGAATTCAATCGATTCGGTTGGCACGAATGACATGACCGAGTTCGACTATCACCACTTCATGAGGCAGCAGGCGAACCCCACGAGTCGTAGTTTAGAGGAGGTTTAATCTTCCGATGTTGAGAAAAGGCACTCTTGGTGTAAGGAGCAGTGGTCGAAGCGAAGGGAGATAGCTTTATGGATATGGATATTCGAACAATCTTCGTGACTCCATGGAGGGCCATGGAGCTATATTGAGGCTCTCAGATTATTTATAGATGGAATGGTCAAGTATCGCGCATTCTAAGTAGTTATCGTGGTTATTGTGCAACGTTTGACAGTGGGTTGTTCGAAACATCTAAGAATATCCCCACAGCCAGCATACAACTCCATGTCAATAAATATCCGCGCTTTTCAAACACTGCACCAAACAGGCGGTTGGTTTTTTTTTCGTCTGCTTCTTTACTTCCCGATTCGTATATACCCGGCAGACGTCATAGCGCGGCTCCGGGGTTGAAGAGGGGTACGTAGCACCGATCTGCAAGCACAAATGCAACATGTACGTCTTCCGAAGCCCTCCCCGCCTCTGCTAAGAATATCTTCTCAAACAATTGGCTGGGCAATATCATGTCCCTGTGAGCTACCCCTTTCCAGCGCCCGCTGCCTCCAAGATAAGCGGTTTTCGGCTCGTACGGACAGCAACGTACCGAGCAGGGGTATTTGCAAGTTCGTTCCTCTGTATTGCCTATAACTTAAATGGCATTCTCCAGATATTCCATGGTTCGGGCTCAGATTCCTTCTTGAATCTCTTCCACATAACCACGATGCGCTTCTCTTTTACGCTACCTGCAATTTTTGCGGTTTCAGTACTTGCGTCAAGTCAGGACTCCAATAATCAATTTGTTATCGATCGAAGCTGGAATCCCGGACCCTGGCAGGCACAATGGACCGGCGGGGGCCCTCCCTACATCCACGACCGAAGCAGCTTGACTGCCAAATCTAAGGTTTGCGAAGTCAAATCCGGTGATCCCAGTGGAGATGACACGCTCGCGATTCTCTCCGCTTTTGCAGACTGCAAGAAAGATGGCCACATTATTTTCACCAATACCACATACCATGTCGGGCAGGTCATGAATACAACTGGCCTCAAAAATGTCGACATTGAGCTCAAAGGCACCTTGGAGTGGTCGACGGATATTCAATACTGGCTCAATCATTCGCTTCCAATTGGATTTCAGAATCAAAGCTCAGCCTGGTTCCTAGGAGGCGACAACATCCATTTCTACGGCCACGGCTACGGGACTCTTTTCGGGAATGGGGATACCTGGTACATCTACAGCAACGGAACGTCAAACCTGCACGGTCGTCCACACGCCATCACAATCTGGGGCACCACAAACTCCCTCATCGAAGGCCTCCGCTTCATCAAAAGCCAAATGTGGACATCGACCGTCACCCGCAGCGAAGGCGTTGAACTGACCAACATCTACATCAACAACAGCTGTTCAGCCGAAGCCTCCAAAGTCAAAAGGTGCAACGTCAACACCGACGGAGTCGACACCATCTATGCCAACAACATCACCTTCCTCCGCTGGACCGTCGAATCCGGCGACGACAGCATCTCGATGAAGCAAAACTCAACGAACATCTACATGGCCAACAACACGTTCCACAAGGGCCTTGGCTACGCAATGGGCAGCATTGGCCAGTACCCTGGCGAGCTCGAAATCATCGAAAACATCACCGCCGTCGACACGTACTTTTACAACACGGGCTACGCGGGGCGCGTCAAGAGCTGGACGGGCCGCACCACGGGCTCCCCGCCCAACGGCGGCGGCGGCGGCATCGGCTGGGCGCGCAACATCTCTTTCACTAACTTCACATTGAGCTCGGTGGATATGCCGTGGTATATCACGCAGTGTACCAGCTACAATGGCGTGCAAGGCGGGTGCGATACGTCCAAATTTAAGATTGAAAACATGCGCTGGGGGAATACGCGTGGGACGACGGATCGTAATTTTGTCGCCAGTTTGCAGTGTAGTGGGGCGGCGCCGTGTACGGGGGTGCATATCTTTGATAACAATCTGACCGTGGAGAAGAATGGGACCAAGACGACGGGGTATTTGTGTAGTAATGTAGAGGCGCCGGAAGGGTTCAATTGTACGGGGAAGGCGCCGAATACATCTGGGTGAAGTGGCATCGTGAAGACATTTCGCGTAGTCGAGTTGAATATAAGAAACGATTGTTCCGTTAGGGTTCTTCTATACTACCTTAGTTCTTTGGATGGTCGATTCGAGCTTTGGCGTTAGATGAGGCGGAATACTTGCGGTTGGATCTTCCTAGCCTCCATATCGTCTACTAACTCTCCGTACATGATTCCATCGACGTAAGCTTCGCCTAGAAACGAGTACTTCTCTCCCCGCGGTCTCAAAACGTAGGGGGTTTTCCCGCCAAAGAGGACCGCAACTATATCTCCCTCCTGCACACAGCGAGGCCCAATACCATATGAGCCGTTATTGATGTGAAAAAAAGCTCGCCGGGAAGTCATCGTAGTAGCCAGCCCTTGCCAATGTTTCGGATCGCCCCCTCCTTTTTGTGATTTGAGAGACTCGATACAAGGCCTGTCATTGTCGGGATCTCTATCGAACAGCCAATCAATCCAAGCAAGAAAATCATCGTAATAGCGTTCAGCATCACTACTAGCGCTAAGCGGGCATATTACGTCACTGTTATCTTTGACCACATTCATGGTTAGTGTGCGCGCCAATTTTTCCATCCTCTTGACTGTTTCAGGCATTTTCATTCCGACAGGCTTGACAAACTGTTTGAACAAATTGCGGATCGTATTTTCGCCGTTGGAAGAAAGGTTCCCATCAGGAGCATGTTGGATAGAACGCGTAGAAACTATAGAACCGAAAGGCAGGCCTTCTACAAGAAGTCCTTTCCGGATAGGATTAATATTCTTGTTCAGTAGAAAGGACAATGTCTTGGATGCAGATCCAAACTCTGGAAACGTGTACAGCCGTGAGGGTTTCTTCTCGTCTGACCATTGCGGTGCCCAGGACGAAAATTTATGTTTTCGTTTGTAGGTGAGAGGATGACTGACAAAAGCTAGCACATCCAAGGATTTAGATGTCTTGAGTGCTGCCAATGCCGTGTCTGCGTATACTTCAGAGAGTGGTTTCTGGTAATCGACCGTGAGGACCGCAGTTTCTGGCATGGCTGAAAGAAGACCCAGAAGACCATAGACTTTGTCGCGAGGGTCAGTTGCCTTGAAGAATTTGTAGATGTCGAGCATATCCAAAAATTTGTTCTCGGCAAGCGGTGTGTACAACATATACGCATTGCTGAGATGTCCCAAGCCGTGTGAGAAGGGATTCCGATAATCGAATTCAGACAGCCAAGAAGCCACTAAGCCGATATCTTGCCATAGTATTTCAAGGTTAGACCAAATGACAACCGCGTCATGACTGAAACGTATCTCTTGGATACACCAGATGCGCTCAAACCAGGCAGACGAGAATATTGCTTTGAGGTCCTCCCGGACTTGATTGGAAAGATGATCCACTTCAATTTGGACCAGGCTGTAGTTAGGTGGAACTACAGAGACTTCCTTAGCATTGGGGGCAAACTCTCGACAGGCATCAGAGACGGTTTGAATAAAGCGAGCCGTGACAGCAGAGTTGGTTTCTGTCGTCGGCGGATTGCTCAACCAAACGACAACTCGCCGTGCCATCGAGTATATCTTCCCCATTAACCGTACTTGTTGATTGCGTTCAATTATGTCTTCCTGATTGATGCAAATTGCATCTGCCCACAATATCCTTCGAATGCTGGGTTGTCGTAGTCGATGAAGGGCGTTACCCAGGCTTCGAGTGACTGAGAACGATTGTCCGTCGCATACCATGTCGCTCCTCTGAGTAGCATCTCCCCAGACATAGGATAGAGCCTCGTAAGGTGGTAAATCACCGAGCTTGTGATCATGAAGCTCGCATCGTACTTGGTCGCCCGGATTCTCCGACGGAAGGATTACGAGTAAGCGGATTTCTCCTTCGCACAAGCGTTTTGGATAGATGTTTCCAATTGGAGCCTCCGCAGTTGCTTCGCTAGACGGGTACGAACGTGATACCGTGCTCGTTGTCGTGATGGAGGGATCGTCGGACCCAACCGAGACCCTCGCCTTTCTCTGGGATCTTTTTGGGTTGAGCAGCCGGAACAAACGGGCAATTGGTCGCCTCACAATCAATCGAGGGTAAGCCATAACATTGATTACGGAAGGAGATAGCAGACAAGTCTTTTTAGGTTGTGGCGAGCTAAAAAGACATTTGTCAGATGTTGATCACGTGTACGTCGCAGGGGTATATATAGCCTCCAGCTGAGCTGGATACCTTCTTCAATCAATCTCTTCTTTATTCAGGTTGCTCAGCTTCTATATTACTATCTGACAGTTATGAGCCCGGATTCCGTAGTTTGAGCACTTAACTACTAAATATTGATTGGTTCCCTTCTCATCACCTCACCGTCGCCGCCACCGAGCCTCGTCACCGCTGACGCCCTTCCATCGCGTCGCCCGCCACCACCAATATGGATACACTGCAGAAGTTGGATCAGTCCCTGTACGACACTGCGGTACAGCAGATATCGAAGCACACTGTAATCCTGAGCAGTACTGCCGACTGGTACAGTTGGTATTCCCTGAAGAAGGAGCTGGCCGAGAGCAAGAGGATATGG